>JABAEC010000174.1:0-26215 GCA_013435705.1 Claviceps paspali | reverse complement strand
CTTCTTCTTTTTCTTCTTCTTTTTCTCTTCTTCTTTCTCCCTTTTCTCCTCTTTCCTCTTTACGTTTTCTTCCTTCCTCCCCCCCCCTTTCCCTCCCTATATCTCCCCTTTTCGTCTTCCCCTTCCCTTCTCCTTCCCCTTCCCCTTCCCCTTCTCTTTCTCCTCCCCCCTTCCAATTCCAATTCCAATTCCCTTCCCCTCCTTCCTCCCCACCTCTCTCTCCCTAAAAAAAAGAAAGAAAGAAAGAAAGAAAGAAAGAAAAAAGAAAAACAAACCCAACAATAGATAAATGAGAATCAGGTAACCCAACAACAAAACCAATCTACCTCTCAACAAAGGCCTACAAAATAGATATCAAGAAGAAGAAGAAGAAGAAAAAACCAAATAGTGTAAGCGGATTTCCAGCAGACACAATTGTATCCGCAGTCTGCCACACAGACGCGTCCTATCTACAAAACAAGAACAGATATGAGCTTTTTTTTTTCATTTAAGAGGTGGGGAACAAGAGGAAGAAAGGGAGGAAGACAAACACGCGTCACAAAACGAGCCCTCTTTCTTGCTCTTGGGATTCAAAATAAATCACCTTGGATCGAGCGATTCCTTTCGCGGTGGCGGCTCGCAACGCCCGCTCGAAGACTGCGTAAGTAAAAATAAAAGACGGCTCTGTCACGAAGAAAAAGAGAGCTTGGCTGGTTTCCGTTTAGTCAACTCGTCGTCTGTTGAAGGTGCGCGTGCGTGCATAGTATGTAGTAAGTAGTAAGTAGTAAGTAGTAAGTAGTAAGTGGTTTCATTTGTCATTTTAGATTCGACGGCGGCCTTCCTTGGGGTGGACGGTCATGTTTAGCCGATGATGGACCGGCGCAGCCCAAGTGGCTCGTTGTCTTGCCGCGCCGTGAAGTGAAGACGTCCAACGGTCCGGAAAGACCAGTTCATCCTTCATCCACACAATGCAGCCATACACACATACAGATATCTCTACGATGTACATTTGGCCAGTCATGTCGTTTGCAATATCGTGCAGTTTCCTTAATTTTTTTTTTTTTTTTTTTTCCCTTTTGGTCTACCTACTTACTATTTTCAACTCTTTCGTCTGAGTCGAGATGCTCCGTCATAGGTGCTAGCTAGTCTTCTATAAAACTATTTCCCGCCCACGTACTGCGCAGTTTGGAGCCTCCTCAGGCAAAGCTGCTGCTTCAGGCATGAGCCAACAACCACCTTCCAAGCTAGTCTACTCATCTTGAATGGCCAATTACCCAACCAGTAAGCCAAGCTGAGCATCGCAATACGCCGCCTCGAATCGAATACGCGCTTGGAGTCGGGAATGGAGATGAACCGAGGAACACCTCAATTGCAAAGAACTCGTCTTCTTCGCCAAAATCCCCATAGTCCTTCAACGCATAATCCATCAAAGTACTATTTGATAAAAAAAAATATGATAACAATAAAAGAAAGGGGAAGAAGAGAAAAAGAAAAGAAGAAGAAGAAGAAAGGATAAAAAAGGGAGAAGACAAAAAAAAGAGAAAACAAAGAAAAAATGAATAAGAGAGAAAAGAAGATAGAAAAAAGAAGGGGAAAAAAAGGCAAGGAGGTAGGATCGGCTGAGACGTGACAACCAGACTATCCCGGCTCGTGTCCACCCGACTGGAAGCTCAAAAGAGAGTCAGAAGAAGTGAATCGGCGAAACATGATACCCATGTAGACAAGGTGCTTCGTCTGAAAAGCCGGGCAAGACCTGTGCTCGAATCGACTCGCCGGTTCTTCAGCTCCGAGTTTGGGCGTGGTTGAATCGAAAGGCTTGGAATAAAATCGAGTAACCTAAAACGCAATGGAACGCACAAACCGTCCTGCCCAAAGAATAAATACCCCATGTCCCCGCTGACTGTAATGCATGAATCGTCTCATAAAAGGCTCACATTGTAATTTCCCGCCCAAAAGTCCCCCGTTTTAAAAGGCGAAGAGTGCGACAATACACTCTTCCAAAGAAAAGAAAAGAAAAGAAAAGAGAAGAGAAGAACAAAAGCAAACTTTTTTTTTGGATTTGTCCATTCTTGCTTCGCCAACGTCGTGTAGTGGCTACAGCAGTCTCGGCATAAAAAGTCAAAGACGCGGTGGCCTGTCAATGTTGGGCCATCGCATGTTTGGCCATGAATGCAGTCCCAAAATTCGCAGAGAAGAAAAGAAACCGAAAACAAAGATGCTAAAAAAAAAAAAAAAAAAAAAAAAAAAAAAAAAAGGCCACCAAGCTTTTGCCGATTGTGATGATATTTTATAGCATGCCAAGCCTGTGCCCACAGTTCCAGAAAAAAAAAGGCGTGTAAGAAAGAGTGCCCGTAGCACACATGATGGATGCCCTTGACAAGGTAGCCATCAGTAGTTACGACGCCAATGAGGACTGTATTGAGCGTCCCCCTTCGCGACTTCAGCAAGTCGCTCTGCACCCGATATGCCGTGCAGGTGTTTTGTCTAAAAAGGGATTCGTATCCCATGAGGTGCCGCCAGTAATGAAACGCCGAAAGTGCCGATGAACAAAATGTGCTGACGAAGGTGAAGAAGGGTTAAGCCAGAAATCCCAGTGATTTCTTTCAGATATGGGCTCGAGGGTGATGATGGCGCAACCTCGAGTTTGACGTAAAAAGCTCTAGCCCAATACTCCAAGAAAGAAAGAAAAAACTCCCAAGAAAAAAACAACCGTCAAAGAAAAATGATATACCACAGGGTGATCACATCAACCTCTTTTTTTGTGTGTCTTATCGTGCCGGGGTATCTGAAAGAAAATTAAAGGAAATAATGTCGTTCTCGAGAAAAAAGAAAAGAAAAAGAAGAAAACGTATAAAGGATTCGTAGCCGTTACATTGCATTCTCTCTTGGTCTGTGCCTTTCGCATGGCGTCGGAGCGGATGCAAACAACAGTCTGTGGACGGCAGTGGGAAATACTACCAACGGACATCCTCACTCAGCCCATCACAGGCTGACCATACCCGCGGTGGGCGAAGTACGGGGATTTGATGGGTGCCGCGCATCCACCGCAGCTGCATTCGGCAATGCCGTGATCCCACGTGCTATGGTGATGCCCATAAGACAGAGCATAGGGGTTCTGTCGATGCCGAAAGAAGCTATTGCCGGCGGGGGGTTGAGGGTAGTGGCTGCTGTACTGAGCAGTGGCTTGGGCGAACCATTCGTTGTAACGGGCATTGCTCGACGTCGTGGACGCGACATACTCGGGAGTGCCGTAGCCCGAATCAGGGGGTGTCAGGGGGGCGCTCCACGCGTTGGGAGTCCAGGCAGTCTCGCGAGATCGGTACCCATGCTGTTGTTGGCCCTTCGTGTTCTGGTAGCGCTCGTACTCGGCAACCTGTTCTTGCAGATACCGCGAATGTGGTGACTGATGGCTGCTGCTGCTGCTGCTGCTGCTGCTGCTATATCTTGCCAGGTCGGTGTCGATGGCGGGTACCAGAGTAGCCAGTTTATCACGACCCGCCTGCGCCGCTTGTCGCTTCTTCGACTGTTGCCATTCACGCCAATTCTCCAGCCAGGCCTGGTAGTCCTTGCTGAGGTCCAAGTTCACGTATAATTTCCAGCCCATGGCCTGAACCCAATCGAATTCCAACGAGTTGAGCTCTGACACGGCGATGCCGCTGACCTCGGACCATGATCGATTTTGGAAGGTGTTGTCGTCCAAAAACTTGCTACCAAGCAAGAGCGAAATAGTGAGATGGCGCCAAACCTGACCCTCAGAGGCTTTGTACGGGCCCTCTCCTCTCATCGCGTTGATTCTCTTGGCCAGGTAGTTCATCCCCAGAAGAATCGTGGTGCTGGGAAGACGAGTGGATGTGAGAATCTGGGTGACGAACTTGCGGAACGCGGGAGTGACGACCTCGCCAGGGGTCACGACACGAACAGCCATCTCGGAAACGTACTCGGCCATCATGTCAACCTCATAGTCGAGGACGGCGCAGACGCCACCAGGCATGGTGGCGGTTTTGAAAACGTGGAGCCGACGAAGGTCAACCGAGACCTTGGTCGGACAGTCCAGCTCTTGCAGACACGGCAATGGTAGTGATCGTAGTGAAGCCGATGTTTGTTGGAGCTGACGAGTCGGGGCGAACAAAGAGACGGAACCGAAAAAGGAAAAGAAAAACTGAAAACTTTCCGCAGTCACACCCGTCGAGCCATTAATGCTTCCTTCACTATCGTCGTGTCCGTCGATGATGCACGTCGGCAGTGATGATGAAGGAAATGGTCGCTGTTGTTTCTGCGAAAATTTATGTCATTCGATCGCAATTTGATCTCCAACAAGCCAGCGAAGTAGGCGGAGAAAAGGCAGGGCAGTATAATGGACTTTGTCGACGGCGGCACGCGATGCAAGTCCGTTCGTCCGATCACCCAAAAGAAGGACGAGGGATAAAAACGACAGGTCTAGGCAAGAGTTAGTTTTACGATGGCGAGATCGACTTCAAAAAGGTCGAGTCGGTATGAGTAGATGGGGGGGGGGGGGGGGATATGCAATGGCAGTCATCTGTTTCACGTGTCGAGCAGTTGCTGAAACCAATGCGAAACTGTTCCTCGACATCCGGCTTTCTCGGTCTCTGACAAGTGCCAGAGACACATTTGCAGTCAGGAGGGCGATCGGCCGGCGGCGACTATCACGGACTGGTGATGTTGGAATTTCTGGTACAGAACAAACACCACCACCCCGGATGGGGAGGGGGGGGGGGTTTTCCCAGAGATGCAAGCATTCTCATCTCTTCTGTTTTTCTCTCGCAGTCGAAACACGTGTAAAGATTCGGTCGGAACTAACCTTGGATTTGGATGCGAGAGAGAAAACCAAATTCTCCCGGCGTGTGAGTTTGGTGATTGACCCTGGGAGAGCTGTATTGCGGCCGAGAGTCAACTGGCCACCGCAGACAATCGTTGGGTACGATCGAGGGAGGGACGGAGCAGCAGCCTTTACAGCGGAGCTGCGAAGACTGTGGAAGCTCTCGCAAGAAACCTGAATCCGATGGTCGACGAACAGTGGCGGGGTTCGTGACGAAAATTGTCGAGATATCGGCGGATTCGAGGAATCGTGAGGGGGGGGAGACAGCCGGGAGAAAAAGGGAATGGAGGATGAGAGAGAGAGAGAGAGAGAGAGAGGGAAAAAAAAAAAAAAAAAAAAAAAAAAAAAAAAAAAAAGTGAAAGTCGACGAGAGGGGCCGGAGAGAGAGATGTACACCCCTAGTACGTGGGTGTGGTGGTAAGATGTGCTGACCCTGCCGAGTGGTTCAGGCCTAGGTTGGCTGGCTTCCACTTCCCCGTTCCCCGGTGCCTTGCCAGCCTCCAGGTGTGCCAGGTTGGACGGACGGACGACTGCGGGCGGCACAACCGGGACAGAGTAGGCTGTGTGGGCTGTAGGTAGGTAGGCTGTAGGGACCTTGCGGTCTTTCTTCCTGGGCACAGCAAGCAGACATCATCATCAGTCAAATAGTGGGCTCTTTTTTTTTTTTTTTTTTTTTTTTAGCCCCCGTTGGCGCCGTTACCAAGATAATAATTGGCTGGTCAGGCTACTGGTTAGGTCCCCTTCCACCCCCCCCCCCTTTTTTTTTTCCCCGTCGATTCTCTTACCAGTTTTTTTTTTTGTGGTGGGTCTAATTAGTAGTAGGAACCACGCTGTCTTCTAAGTTGGCTGATGCATATGGTTGGCGCAAAAACCAGAGGCGACTGGTCGATGGCATGCCCCCCCCCCCCCCCTCCACCTTCATGACACGGGTTTTGATTGGTGAAGCTTCCTAGCAGCATCTGAAGACGTGGAAGGTGAGTCCTTGGGTCCATGACGGTTGGGGTGTTGAGATTGCAAGTGCTGCTAGGGTGCCAAGTGTTGCCAAGTTGAATTTCGGACCCAGGATGGCAAAGGTGGGTCGCCACCGGATGTGACAGTGCGGCGACACGGTACTTTTTTTTTACGGTCCTCCTTCGCCAGCCCCGGGCTGTTTCATTGGTCTAGGCATTCCTCCAGCGAGCCACAGTGGCAGGTCAGATGGCCTCTTGTGCCAACCTCGGATGGAATGTGCTGTGCTTTGGACGCGTGTTTGTGCCCAGTGCTCACTGCTCCGTTTCTCACATTCTCACACACTGGAGTCAGCGCCGCCCCTTCCGAGTCCAGCGGTCCACGGTCCAGCGGGAATTGATGATACCGTCGCCAACCGCACCCTGCCTGGCGTCTCCTGTTCTCTCATAAGTCTTGTCCTTTTTCTCCACACATGTCGGCCAATCATATCAGCGTCAGTACCGGTATGGCTGGAGGAGGGGGGGTCTGTTCTGTCTGTCTACTACTACTACTACGTACGTAGTATGTATTTTGTTCCACCCCCCACCTTTTCCCTTTCCCTCTTTCACCTTGTCTAACCGACCTCTCCCTCTCTCATCCATCGTGATGGTTGACTTGGACGCCTCGTCGTCGTAAGCCAGCAGTGACCACACGTGCGCTATTGTGCACATATTGCTACTATGTACATGTCATGTTTGGTATTGCTGTCGAGAGCCACTAATCGCCACACTGCTCATGTCGACCTGTCAACCAGGGTGGACCTCGGACACGTGTACTGCGTGCGTCCTTTCCCGGCCCGTACGCTCGCCATGATGTTGCCTCAGTGAATAATAGTCCCTTCCTCTGGGCTCCAGCCAGAGGGATCTGTCGTGTTTGTTCAACTCCTGTTCAGGGCCGAATACGGCGTAGGACGCTGGAGCCCCGAGGCGGTGCCCGCCCGCAGGACGGAAATAAATAGGTGCGCTGTACTACTATGTAACCAAGACGGGCTATGCTCCCCTGGCAGCCCTGCCACAGCCCATCCAGTCGGTTCGAGAACGAACGGGGCCAAGACAAGACTTGCGCTGGGGCTACCGATGCAGAGCAGGCCAAGCAAGAACAAGGTCGAAGACGGTCCGTCGTTTGCGGCTCACGATGGGTGGCGAGACCAAAGCGGCGTCTTACGTGGTAGAAGCAAATCAGGCTCATCATTGCGGCCAAATTGCAAAATACTGCAGCGGCCCAAGTACGCTGCCGCGGCTTCTCGTGGTATCTTCTGCTTCGGGGTTGAGAGAGCACGAACTGCATGATCGTCTCCACGTGGCTCTCCTTGTTTATGCAGCATTTCCGATGTTGTATGGAATGACTGCGTACGTGCTATATAGTAGCATTAGTATGTGGCGGCGGCAGAAGTGTATGAGTGTCAGTCATGTGATGCGACTCGAGGCAAGGAAGCAGGAAGCAGGAGGCAGGAGGCAGAAGGCAGGAGGGAGGCAGGGACAAACGGTGGGTGGGTCTCTAGGCGAGTCAACGCCTCATCTCTGGGCCAATCAACCCAAGACCTTGCAGGAGTTGGAATCCGCAGCAGGTAAGAAATGCGGTTTCTGACCAACAACAGATAAAACATAAAACGGAGGAATGCGCCTTGACGTAACTGCTGGGCCCAGTCCCTGGATTTTCATCATCGAGCATTGAGCCGGCGAAAAGAAACGAGGCCGTGAGCGATGGCATTTCCCTCGCAGTGCCCCCTTCACTAGTATCTGCTACGTAGTACGTAGTCTTTTTTTTTTTTTTTTTGCCAAATCCCTTCCCCTTCCTTCCCTTGGTTGCTTTGCTTGGTGGCGAGCTAGCTCCCTGAAGACGAAACCCGGATTCGCCCCGCCGTCCTTCGTTTCAAGCTCGTTTTTTTTTTTTTTTTTTTTTTTTTTTTTTTTTCAGGGTCTCGCATTGCTACGTAGACTTCTCGGCCAGTCAATATCACACGACCTACTGGGCAGAACAGACCGCCTGAAGAGAAAACAGTGGGCGTCGTGAAGGAAGGGAATCACCGGCGCCCTTTCACCCTTTCGCCCTTTCACCTGACAAAGCAAAGCAGGCCCCGCCTCTGCCGTAGCCGGAAAACAGGCCAACGACGAAGCCAAGTCACTCGGGTTCTGGAACTGGAAAGAGTCGAAGTCGGTTTGATTACGACCTACAGGGTAGACAGGGCGGGATGGCGCAAATCTGCAACCAACTCGGCTTCTCGGGCCAACGGCCAACGTCATCGTCATCTCGCATGGCCTGGCCGTTCTGACATGAATATCGGCCGCCAACCCACGAGCATCCTCCGGATCATGTCACCCGCAAGCCCGCTGCCTGCGCGACCGCGTCATCTCTCCCCAGGTCAGTCATCCATGACCGCCATGCCGAGATCCCATCGACAAACCAGCACCGTATCTCCCCGAGGGCAGTGCGGCTGAACCACCACCCCCTCCCCTTCCCTTTCAAAGCATCGTTAATCTTGTCTCTGCTATTTTTGAGTTTCGTGGCTTGTGTGTCACAAGGTCTCAGCTTCCTTGCCAAGCATCATTCACATTGGGTTTTATCTCGCGGTGTTTTGGGTAATATTGCCCGACGTGACATGCCGTTCATGGCGCTTTTCTTTTTCTTTTTTTTAATGGTTTTTTCTTCAGCAGGGGTACCATCAAGATACGTAGTAGAGACATGGACTTTTTTTTTTTTTTTTTTTTTTTTTTTTTTTAAAAAAAAAGGGGCCCATGCCTCCCACACAGGCAACTACCCTTCCTATTCCCTATCCGTATCTAGCCACGCTCATCACAGCTCAGCAGCCCCCCTTCATCATGGCATTCCGGCCCGCACCAAGAGGATGAAGAAAATTAAAAAGAGACAAGAAGAAGGTCTCCCACATATGCCTTAACCTAAAGGATGAAGAAAAAAAAAACAACGTATCCCACAAACTCGTGGCCAAGAACCTCTACTGAATCAATAATATATTGAAGAAAAAGAAGAAAAAAAGAGATAAGAAAAAACAACGTCACTCATAAGCTCGTGACCAAAACCCTCTATTGAATCAATAGTATTTTGAAGAAGAAAAGCGAATTCCTACAACTCAGCTCCAGGCAGGTTATCCTACCGACAGATATATTCTCTACTGTACATGTCGCATCATGCTCAACGTCTACATGCAAAACGTACGACGGAAACACAGAAACGCTCAGGGATCATGTAGTAGAGGAGAGAGGGAGATATGGGGAGAGAGAGAAACAACAGGTGTCAAGGCCCTAAGTAACGAACCCCTACCCCTCTACCCCTTCTGCCTTCACAAGTCTCCTATGACATACTATATGGCACAATGGCCTTGTCAATCACGGGATCTCGGCGTGACATGGTGTCCTTTTCAAGACCCCATCTTGACTGAAAGTCGACCTTTGCCTGCAGGGCCTTATCCAAGGCTGTTCGACATTCTGGCGGGAGCAGATCCTTGATGTCGCTTGACAGGGCTTCTAGCCCATTGAAGGAGGCTACAAAGTCGGCCGGCGTCTCTTTGCAGCAAGGGAGGGACGCCTCATTGCTGGGCGCGCTCTCGCAGTACGTGTCCGTGATGAGAAAGTTCCTCGCCAGCCTCAAGGGCACAGGTGGGAACTTGGTGCTGGTGGTTCTTATTGTTGTGGAATTGACCTCCGGGTTGTGAGGAGACACTTGCTCGATGCGCACGCGCGTGGGCTGCATCACGGCGGGATACTGCATGACGTTGGTGTGCACGTCGTACACACCTCGATTGTTGAATCTGCGAATGGCGTTGATGCCCGCATTGAATATGCTGTGTGTGCGCGCGTATGGGTGATTTTTTTTTTTTTTTTTGATTAGTCTTTCACCTCGAGAAATGGGATAGATAGATTCGAGAGGAGAGGAGTAGAGAGAGAGAGAGAGAGAGAGTGAGAGAAAGAGAGAAGGAAAAGAGGCAGAGATTTTTTTTTAAAAAAAAAAAGAAATACCCACCTGGCTTCTCGCGCGTGTTCCAGCATCCAGTTGGTGTCGTTGACATTGACCTTGCGCTTCTTGTACTCGAGCTTGCCGTTGGACACAGGCACCGTCGGCACGTTTGTGTGGTATACCGCGCTGGCGCCGTGCCAGGCAACGTATTGGTTCTTGTTGTACGGCTGGCCGGGGATGAAGTGGTCGTCGGGGTCGGCCAGTTGTCCCTCGACAACGCCTTCTTGACGCAGCTGTGTGACATTGAAATCATCAACGATGCGCCTGCCACCGACAACGATTCTCGACCCAAACTCCCGAAACACCGAACGGGCCGTGACGACACCTATCGATCGGCCCTTGTACGAGTGCGGGATGATGTCGCGCTCAATCATGTCTCGCTTCTCGTCGTCATCCACGATGATCTTGTGCAGCTTTCGGTGTTTCGTGAAGAACAGGTAGCTGTCCCTGAAGCCGACGCAGCGCGCAGGTTCCGTCGACAACATGTATAGCCGCTTTCCTCTTCCCAGCACGGTGAAGGTGCGGCATCGGTACTCGCGGCCGCCCTCTAGGTTCCCAAACTTGTCCACCTTTCCCCGGCCCTCGGCATCCTCGGGAAGCACACACTCGTCGTCGACAATCTCGGCAACGGTGCCTTCGGCATCAATGACCTGTTCTGCCTTGGGCGCCGCCGGCCCGCCTTTGCGACCGCCACGGCCTCGCCATCCTCCTCGTCCACGACGTCGCGGGGTATCGTCTGTCACCGTCACCATGGGGTCCCAGTCGGGGGGCTTGTTTTTCGGCGGACGACCCAACCGCTTTCTTCGAACCACAGGTTGTAGAAGTGGACTGGTTTCTTTGGTTGGCCCCCCTTTCCTCGTGGCGGCGGCGGCGTCTTCCTCGTCCTCGTCGCCCTCGCCCTCGCCCTCGCCCTCGCCCTCAACCTCGTCCTCCTCACCCTCGCCATCTTCTTCTTCTTCTTCTTCTTCTTCTTCTTCTCCTCCTACATCCTCGTTCTCCTCATCATTGGCCCTGGCCTCTTCTTGCTCATCGTCGTCTTCCGGCGCAGGTGGCTCCTCGTGCTCAGAGCCGTCGTCGTCTCCTGCGGCAACATCGGGCATGGGCTCATCTTCGACCTCCGCAAAGCCTTTCGGGGTGCTCTCTGTGGCGTCAGAACTACGCGTTAGCCGTAATCGAATCCTCATTTTCAGACACCATGGAGCGACGGAGAAGTCGTGGGAGAATATCGGCAGGCGAAATGGCGGAGGGGGGACGTGATGTTGTGGTGAAGACACGGCGCCGGGCACGACAGACGAAGAAAAAAAACAAAGAAGAAAAATTAAAAAAAATCGAACAAGTAAAAAGAACAGGGAACAGCGAGCGTCGAGAAAGGCATGGATGGTCCGGGCAGAGTCGGTTCAACCGGGACGGGATTTGGCGCAAAGCGAAATGGTGAAGAAAAGAAAAGGAAAGAGAGGCCCATCCTCACCCAGTGCTGCCGATGCCTTCCTGGCCGCGGCGCGACTAGACCTTCGCCCCATGGTTCTGACGATAGAGCCCGCGTATTGGGTAGTCGAAGGAAGCTTCCCAAATCAAGAGGCCGTTCAGAAAAAAAAAACAAAACAAAAAAACGAGCGTGAGGTGGTGCACGAACCAGAGCTGTACGGCACAGAAGAAAAGTCGATGATGGACAGCCAGACGCGGACACAAACGCCGCCGACTTGCATTTGTCTGTCTCGCCCTTGAAATTGAACGGCACGGTTGGGACGCACATCTCCTGCACCTGATTGGCTCATGCGGGCAAGCCTCACGCCCGCGCATTCTTGTTGCTGTGTACAGTTATCAACATCACGTGCACTGTGTGCAACACAATTGTTCAGTCTTCCGCACATCGACTTCTTCGTTTCCCGTCGTCTTCATAACCATAACCATATCCTCGCCCAGGTGACAAATACATTTGGTCAAGACTAAGAATACGAAGGAGAAAACCCCATTTGTGAATTCCAATTGTCCCCATGTCGTTTCCAGAATTCAAACTCGTATGAATGCTCTGTTCTCTTCTCCATCGAACCTCTCTCTCTCTCTCTCTCTCTCTCTCTCTCTCTTTTTTTTTTTTTTTTTTTTTTTTTTTTTTGTTTTTTTTTTTGCCGCACCTGCTGCACAAAGTCCTCTACAGCGTGTCCCAACCACCATTGTTGATCTCAGCCTCCAACTTCCGACTGATCACACTCGGTACTCCGTGGTTCAGTACTGTGTTTCGTACCATGATATCATACCGTTTTTGATTGAGGAACAATTGTCTCCCATGTCGAAGCTGCATATCCGTCTCACCATACTTGTCGGTGTAAGGAGCTGGGGAATATGTCCCGGACTGACGGAAAAGGTATACTGTCGAGCATTTGCGCACGTTCAGAAAAACACCGATATTTCGTTGGCATCTAGGATTGACGCGGTGTTAGTAGCCGATTGGTGCAAGAAAAAAAACAGAAGAAAAAAAAAAAGCAGGCTCCTGTTGTCCCTGAATCGTCTTCCCCTCTTGCTACTTACTTGCGCATATGCTGCTGAGCACCACCGATTCTGGTGGCGTCTCGGCCGGAAATCTCGGCCTTTTGGCAGCAGGTGCTCTGGCCGCAAAAGAGCTCACCACAGAAGAGGCAAATGACAGGGTCCGTGAGATCCGAACCCGTCGTCGGGCATTTCCTCCTCGTGGCCTCCTCTATCAGGGTATCGTACGTCTTGGGAAGACCGACCAGTTCGAAAATGCCCGGATGACTGACAAGAGATGAAGAATCCATACCAACACATCCCCGTGGCCACGCAACTTGATGCTTGACCCATCCCGTGACTAGAGCATGCGTGGCTGACGGCCAGCCAGAGGCAGCTGCTGCATCCGTCATTGCCGCACACATCTCGTCGAATGTTGGCACCCGGAGTGCCTCCGTCAGCCTATCAAGCTCGTCTGCGTCGTCATCCTGACCCGAAGAAACATGGCTGCTGAAATCAACGCCATACTTGACGTACAGGAACACCACACTCTTGCGCAGGAAAGCCAGCGCGTACTTGTTGGTGAACGTGTACCAGCCCTCCAGTGTGTCGACACCCGGCTGTTGGAATCCCTTGTTTGGCAAGTCCTGGTGGCTGGCCTGCCGCGTGGCATTGGCAGCCTCAAACTCCATCGCCGTCTGCGTGACTGCGAGCGCGAACTGGGCAAAGTTCTTCATGGCCGGATCTCCCGTCTGGCTGGCAGCAAGGCCACCAACCCACATGTCTACTGGCATGTTTCGCCCCATGTGATAGACAACCTTGACAATTTCCGCAAGGTAACACAATCTGAGAAGGTGGGCGATCTCTGCTTTGTGGGCAGGTGCAAGACCGTAGGCACATTCGACTAGGAAGGCAAAGGCGTCCAGGCTCAAGAGGGGCGGGTAGACGTCCAGTGGCCTTCGAGCATGAGGCGTGCCGGCTTCGAAATACCGCGACATGAATAGCTGACAATGTTGTCTCTCGCCGTTCTTGCGGAACTCGATGCCGATGCGGCTGTCCGAACCAGAGTGCCGGGCGCCCACGGCGAGGTAAGAAGATACCGTCTCTGACATGACCCGCAGGTGCACGAGCACTTGATCCGGAATCTTGTCTAGCAGCGTCTTGCCAGGCGAGGCCTCGATGCCTCGCTGCTGAATCTCCACAGACGCGATCGTGAAGGCAACCGTCTGGACCAGGGCATCGCTCGAGCAAAGTTGATCGTCTCCATTGAGTTTGGCATCAAGCATGTGGTTGGTGGCATCGAGCATGTGGTTGGTCTGCAGCCCGTTCACCCGCAGGGTGTCCCTGAGACGTCGGTAGGCCGAGAGCAGGTCGGTCACGATCTGAGCGTTGGCGGCAGGGGGTGCCTGCGAGCTGCTGGGCTCTGGGGTGCCAGCGGTCGAGAAAGACGAGCTCGCAGGTGTGCCGTGGACAGAAGATTGCCCATCCGCATCATCCCTTCCCCATGGTGTTTCGCTGCTGGCCTGCGGGTTGGTCAGTGTCTCGAGCAAGCTTCCCGGCACGCTGGGTGTGTGAATGGTGGGCAGGCCGGGCTCGTCAACTTCGCGCGCCTTGCTCCCGCCGGGGAAGTACGATGTTCCCATCTGTCTCTCCAAAAACTCCCCGAGGGGCCTCTGTGGCTGAAGGTAGCCAGGATATGATTCCTCGAGACCCCTCCATATAATGGGGAGAAATGCGTTGCCGAGCGCCTTGCACAGGGGGCAGACAAATTCATTGCGTCGGGTGTCTTCGGGGTGATGCCGCGCAATCTGGTGATTGTGCCGACGGTTCGTGGCTTCGTAGTACATCTCAAAGCACCGAAAGTGCATCATGTGGCCACAGCTGCTCGCCACAGGGCCGGGTCTCGAGCGGTCCGCCTTGTATCCCTTGCCAATGGTCTGTCTTTCCGCCAGGAATTTCTCGCCGCTCGCGCTGAGCTTCTCCACCATTTTCCGATTCTCGTGAGCGATACCGAATGGTCGAATGTCTTCGGCAGATCGATCGAGGCTGCACGGTGTCTGAGAAGCCTCCCTCACCAGGTCAGGGTCTTGGAAGTCGGTTTGCCGGAGAATTCGGCTCTCGTTGAGGAGTGCAAACGTGCCGTAGAGCCGTCTGTCGTCTGCCTCTTCCTGACAGAGTATACACGTCCCCGTGGGATACTTCCAGTTGTGTTTCCGATCCTCTGGCTGGCAGGTTTCCTCGTCGTCCTCGTCCAGGTCGGATCCCCAATCAATGCCACCTTGTGTCTCGAGGAAGCTCTTCTGCTGCTGCTGAAACTGCGCCATGACTTTTGCTTGGCGGCTCAATGCAGCCTTCTTTCGTCTCTCTCGCTCCTCTTCCGCCGATGCGTTCGCTGGAGAAGCAGTGTCAATTCGATCCACGGGGATACCGAGGTGAGCAAAGGAAGTCTCGAATGCTCGAGGCCTCTTCTGCTTGAGCCGCCTCAGCACCAGGGCAATCTTTGGATGTGCCGACTTGAATTCGTCCTTGGCGGCCATCATATTCAATAGGGATACTATGGTTCGAGAATTGCTTGCCTCTGGCATGAAGTTGCTGCGGGCAGCTTTTGTGAGAGCAAACTGGACAAACGAGCCGTGTCCTTCCTCGACCGGGTCCAGTTCGTTGCTCCCATCCTCGAGAATAGCAATGAGGAGTAGATGCAACACCACCTGAAGAAAGGTCTCCAGCCGCGTAAAAGGTACCGATGGCGTAAACTTCTGAGCAACGAGGGGGTAGAGCAACGAATAGTATATTATTTGTGAGAACATGCCGGTTCCGGTGAATCGTCCCAGGTCTTGGAAGAGCCCTGATGTTATCGGTCGATGTGCAGGCTCGTAAACAATCTCCTCGACTGTCTTGCCGGTCTTCTTGGCCATTTTCTTCCGGTACGCCATCTCGGATTCCTCGCGCTGATTCTTGTTGTAATGTGCGATGTAGGGGTCGATCTCTTCGATGAACTCTGGACGGAGCTCAAAGGTGCCGACATCAGAAACACCCTCGGGAGGCTTGAAAGTCGCCATCTCGTCTAGCACGCGATGGAAGTCCTCCTGCTCTTGATACTTTTCCGGTAGCTTATTGCATATCTCGTTGAAAGACAAAGGCTTGAAGCACAAAACATGCGTGATGTCGCGCCTCATGGCCAGTATGCGGGAGTTGGGCTCGTCCTCCGGGGAAATCAGCGACGTTCGGTCGCTCAAGAGAACAATCAGCAGGTGAATCATGTCCTCGACCACGTCTAGGTGCTGGGCATCATCCTGGGCTTCAGATTTGAGCTCAAACAAGCCTTTGACCCACCCGTCCATGCCGAAACGATCGATGATGGAAGCGAGCACACGACTTGGATTGCACACGACCATGGCGGTCTGCAACAGGAAGATGTCCCGATGATGCGAGACGTCTCTTTGTCCGACGCCTCGATACGTGCTTGCTTGATGCCGCAGACTGATGCCGTTTCTCACCCACATGTTGGCCTTGATCTGGGCCAGCCAAGCACAGACTCGCAGGGGAAAGTCAAAGACGGCCATCAAATAATCCTCACCACTGTAGTTCTTCCGCGGAATCTGTGGCCGGCCCATCAGTCTCGGTTTTGCACGGAGCTCCTGGACGGTAAAGCTCATCAACGTCCGTAGGTTGGATGCGCTAAGAGAGCGTCCGCATTCTATCAACCAAGACAAGGTGTAATGCAGAGCATGATGAAAGCTGATGGCATCCTTTTCCACCACAAACCTCACCACGTCGTAGGAAGCATTATCCGGATCAAACTCAAAGTCGCCCAAGGACTTGAACCTGACCTCCTCTTTGATTTCCCCTTGCTTGAAACGGTGGCGTTCTGCGCCGATTGAATACAGAATCGCCGTCTTTGTAGCAAAACGGATGGCTCGCTGGAGGTGGTGAATCTCATCGGGCGGGCAGTCGCGGAAGGCCTCGGCCAAGTTCCTGGCTTGGAGGTTGATCTGCCTCGTTACCAATGAGGCGGTTATCCATGAGTCTGCTTCGTATTCTACATGCTCGACCACCGCTCGCACATTTGGTCCAATGCATTGATGGAGTTTGACCAAGTCCAAGAATTGCATCAGGTACCTCGGCTCCGTCCTCACTCGTTCTTGGACATGGGGTGAGCCGAACAAGTACTTCAGATCTTGGTAGAAATGGTACATGCGGCGATTGGTGACGGAACCGCTCTCGAAAGCCAGCACTGCGTCCGGAGACACATCCCAGGGGTGGCCGACCTGCCTCGTTGTCAAGAACGTATACAGTATGGCAAGCAAGCTGCTCATGAAGTTTCCACGCTCGACAACCTCAGCAGTGATGGACGGGGTGGTCAACATTTGCAGCGAAAGATTGATGATCGAGTGGTCCGGTTCTCTGTCACCAACAAGATACAGCTGAGCTAGAATGGTGTAGAGACTGGAGAATCTTAGGGCCAAAACACGCTTGAATTCGGGAATCGACACCACAGTTGAAATGTAGAGGGAGCGCAAATCGTTTCGGACCTTTTTCCACATGCGCAGGTCGAAGAGTAGGAGCCAGTCGAGACGGACCCGTTGAAACACGTCCTCTGCGGGCGGTACATTCTCTCGCCGAGTGTAGATCTGCGGCGTTTCGATCCAGTATCTGCCTGGTCGTGGCGCAGCTTTTTCGGTCCGGCCAGGAGTTTTGGGTACGTCAAGATTCGCTGTGGCAAGCATGACCGGGGCAATCAAAGGCTCTACCGCGTCAGAGTCTGAAGGAGTGCCATCTCGTCGTCGAGGCGCGGCGGCCGTCTGGACGGCTGGTGGCGGCGGAGGGGGGGGCGGGTATCCTGCCATGGTGGCTTCATCTTCTTCCAGAGCCTGATCTGATTGCGACCAATTCATACCAAGGTCGCCGACATCTCCTCTAGCATCAACCATAATGACATCGTCCTCGTCCTCATCCTCGTCCTCGTCCCCCTCGTCCCCTTCGTCCCCTTCGTCCCCGTCATCCTCGTCCTCCTCGTCTCCCCCCGCCACAGAGCTTGTTGGTGAGCCATCTTCTTGGTCATTGTCTCTCATGTCAGCGTCGTCATCTTCTTCCTGCTCGTCAATATCAAGCTCTAGCTCGCCGTCAGGGCCAGCAGCAGCCTGCAATGCCATTATGAAGTGAACGTTGACCCCCCGTATTCTGGTCCAGGACTCCACCTGCTGGTCGTCCTCGTCCTCGTCATCAATCAAGCCCGAGGTATGCGTGGCGGGACTGCCTTGACGCCAGGGCTTCATTGACTCGTCGCAGACCAGTCTTCTCAAAATGTGATTGTCGTGGCCGACCGAGCAGCCGGATATGTCGCTTAGCCATTCAACAAGCGTGCCGCACATTTGCTCACGAAAAGTGTCTCGAGCCGATCTGATGGTGACGGTGACTCTGATGGCCTCGAGTGTTTCGGCAGTCTTGAGTAGTTCGTGAATGTCAGCTCGCCATTGGAGAATACTCCGCCCTACGGCATCTGTTTCCCATGCGTCACGAGCAGCCTGAGTACGCGTTTTCCGACAAGCCCGAGCGACCTGATCCTGCACCTCCTGAACTGTGTGTTTCTCGTCGTTCCATAGAATGAGAGCGAATTCGTTGCAGCTCTCTGCTTCCGCACCGTAGTACTTGGAGGATAGACGCGATTCTTTCTCATCCTTCTGTATCGATTCATATGTTTTCGGCTGCCGGAGCTGTTCCGGCGAGCAGGAAATCACATCACAAATGTAGTCGAAGACTCGACCTATCGTCATACGAAGGCTCTTGACGAGGTCATCGGGCAGGTCAGCCGCCTCCTTGCCTTTGCCTTTCTCCGGACCCGTCTGCATGTCAGAATGTATTGTACAGAATAGTGGTGTGTTCCATGCTTCGTCATCGCCACAATCGCAACATCCACTGTTGCCGACAGATATCTGTATGCGAACCATGTGGCCAGTGTGGTCTGTCGAATCGAAGCATCGGCTGCACAGACAGCATGTCTCGTCAGTCCCGCATGTTCGGCACATATAGGATGCCTCTCCTGGCTTGAAGATGTGTCCGCATCGTTTGCCGCGAGCGGCTTCTGTATATTCGGCACCTTCGACCGCCCCTTGAGCATCACTGAGCTTCAGACTTTTACTCAATTTGCCGTCGGGGAACAGAAGTCGCATGTAGTCTTCACTGCCACCGGCCAGAGACCAGAACAAGCTTCGCAGAAGCTCTCGTGCAGCCTCTTCATTGTAGCGATAGTCAGAACGAGCAGGCAGGTCGGCGAGGAACTGGCAGAGCTGCTGCTCCTGTGTAGACATGGGCGTTTCCATTCTCACAAGAATTTCGTCCCCAACGAAATGTACTCGATCGACAGAATCCGATCTGATGATACCCGGGGGGGGGGGGGGGGGGTGCAGGTGGTGGCAGCTCAGTCGGAGAGATTGCTGACAATTGTGGCGGCCATGGACGCGCGAGGCAATGGAGAGTTCCGCAGCAGAGAAAGAGGAAATGTCTCGAATTGAGGCAAGAAGGTAAGGAAGGTCAGCCAAGGGCCTCTGCCTTGCCGGAAGAGCACGATCTATGGCAATGAGTGACTTTGTACGTTTGTACGAAATATAGTAGTAGGTTTCGGGCCGTGCTTTGTTCTGACGTGACTTTGGGGGAGGCTTTTGCCCCGCCGAGACCGCCAACGGTGTTGCCGGGTACCAAGTACCTTCATATACGTAGTACCAGGTACTAAGTAGTAGTAGAGAACTCCTCCTAGTAGTACGTCCTAGCACGGCTTGAGCAAGCAATATCGCGTATTCGGCAACAACAACGACGACGAGGCAGTTTCGACTCGACCCAGCGAATCAAATGAATGCGTCCGCTGTTAGGCTTCGAGTGGCAGCCAAAGTTTCCGGTGCGAAATAACGCCTCGGGGACAATCGAGCATTGCACAGATCAAGGAGGTGGCATGCAGATGTTGACGAGCCATGCTGATAGGTGCATGGCATAGGTTCATGTCACGATTCTGAAGCAACACCTGGTGTCGCATCAAGTCTTTTGTGCTTTATACTACAAGTCTGAGGACACCGGGGCCGCCATCCCCGTTACGCTTCCCAGCCACCGGATACATGATATTCCAACACTCAATCCTCGTCCTCATCGCCGCCTTCAACATACTTGTTTCGGATGTCCTTCCATTGTCGCTATGCATTACTCGTTAACACCGTCTCGAAAACGCATTCTGCCTCAGATGCGAATAATGGAAAACTCACGCCACGGTTGTGGTTGTCCCACCACTTATTGATGCCATTGTTGAAGCCGCTGGACGTGGAAGGTTAGTTTGCCGGTCAAGCCTTGGAACTACCGTACTGCCAGGGCTAAGGGGGGGCCATACACTTCGAAGGCGAAACCAGCACCAAAGACGGCGGCCAGCATGGCATAGTTCTTTCGGAAGAGAGCACTGGAGTCCTCTGGTTAATTCCATGGCTGTGGTTACGGTCGCGGTCGGTCGTTCGGCTGCCTTCGAGATACTTGCCTGTAGAGGGAATTGGCGAAAGACTGTCGGACGCGGGGTTAGTTCGGATTTGCCTCTATCATGCGCCGTCACCGTGAAGGCTTACCATTTTGACTACTTCGTGCGACTGAGCACTGCGAAATAGAGTATCGAGGTGCAGTTGGCCGTGAGGCGATCACCAGTTGGATTCGCTTCGAGGTTTGGAGGAGTGGCTAGACTGAATGCCTGGGAAATTCGTGATGGACTGACTGAGGCAGCCTTTGCATGCGCTTTGATTGGCTGCTCTGATTTTACACAGCTCCACCCTAAATCGAACACCTTGGTTGGGTTCCTGAGTGCAGTACACACCACCCCGCGTGCCGAGTTATCGCGCGGCATTCAGTCAGAGCAGACTCGACCTCGACCACAAGTGCGCGGGCACGCGCGTACGGCTGCGCTTGGAACATCCTCGTCTTCCGGTCTACCGTACATGCATGTCTCGGCCACTTTCGTTGACCGTCTTCTCCTTCACCACTCCGCCACCACCCTCTACAAAAGCTGAAAAACGACCGGCATTGCAAAAATGCCTTCCGAGGCCACAAATTCGGGCATCATTACGGACCAAGGCAGCGGGGAGCGCCACATTCCGGAATCAGTGCGTCCTGATGGAAGCACCCGTAAAGCCATCAAGATCCGTCCTGGATATCGCCCACCTGAAGATATCGAAGTATACAAGAACCGGACGGCGGAATCGTTTCGCGAGCGAGGTAGAAGGATGGGCATTCCAGGAGCCTCCGGTCTGAAGGAAGAAGGGCAAGAGAAAGGCCCTTCCGCGGCTAGCAGTAAGAATGCGAAGCGGCGAGAGGCTCGCAAGAAAGCAAAGGCTATCGAGGATGGCCAAGCTACGGACCCTCACAAGCAAGCACCTGTCGAGCCGTCAAAATCCGAGGAGGTCGACCCCGTTATTGAGCGCGAAAAGAAGGCCCGCAGTCTCAAGAAGAAATTGAAGCAGGCCAGGGATCTCAAGAACAAGAAGGATGATGGCCAAGCACTTCTGCCCGAGCAGGTCGCCAAGGTCATCAAGATCAACGAGCTTATCCGTGAGCTCGACACGCTCGGCTTCGACTCTGATGGTGAGCCCAAGCCCAGCACTTCAGATGGTTCTCCGAAAACTACAGTGGACGGCGAGGATTGAACAGAGCACAAAATCCGATGGTGGGCTCGAAACGTATAGTTTCTTCTGGCGAGACCTGTTTGGTGACGCCTTGGGTAATGATATTGAGTCATTTCTCGCCTCTTATTCGAGACGCATATACTGTTCCACGGATGGAGACGCAGTGGAATAATGTACTTATCCACCGAATACCTTTATTTCACGGATATGTGTACTATATTCGGCCGCTCACGACATGCATGCCGACTCCCGGAAAGGCCCTGAAGAAGGGTGGGCGGACATATTTGCTACTTTAAAATATGGTGGCTTTTATGCTGGGTGTACACATTTGGGCAACATGCTGTTGTCTTATCGACATTCGCACTTTAAATGTCGGCATGTACATTTAACAAGTGGCATTGTGGATGGCCCTGCTTGATTTATGTGTAGACGGATCGATGCTCTAGCGGCCATACTGAATAACTCTCTTGGCACATGAGCTCGGAACATGTTTCAGGATATATATTATTAGAACAAAAACCATAATCATCCAATCCAGGCATCTCAAACTATACTCATCGTCCAAAAGAGTGGTGCTGGAGTCCAGGGTAGTCGATATTTGATGCAATTCGCGAGGCCGACCTTCTGCCGACTGCGTGGTTGGTTGTAGCTGTGGTGGGTCCGTATAAGGCCCCAGGTGCGTGAGGTAATCAATGGCCTACAGTCGGAGCAAACACTGTATGTCGTCGACAACTGGTTCTCGTCATTGAGACATCTGTGCTGGACTCGAAACATCGATCAGCTTACTCCAAGGGAAGAACGCGCGACGAAAGTGCACAGACAACCGTAACCTCCGCCGAAACTTGCAAATATGACACCAGAGGAAGAGCGCCGGTCTGCCCTTGACTCATATCGGGCGAAGCTTATCGAGTCTCGAGAGTGGGAGGCAAAACTCAAGAATCTTCGACTAGAGATTAAGGATCTACAAAAAGAATTCGACAAGACCGAAGACAATATCAAGGCATTGCAAAGTGTGGGCCAAATCATCGGCGAGGTCTTGAAGCAGCTCGACGACGAGAGATGTATGATCCTCCCCCCCCCCCCCCCACGCGCTGAACTCCATCTATCACTGGGGAAGCGCGATGCTCTTGTGAAGTTCTCCATGCTGATCGATGGAAAAAATAAAAAAAAAGTCATTGTCAAGACCTCTTCAGGACCTCGGTATGTCGTCGGTTGCAGATCGAAGGTCGACAAGGACAAGCTGAAGCAAGGCACACGTGTTGCTCTGGACATGACAACTCTCACCATCATGCGCATGCTCCCTCGTGAAGTCGATCCCCTTGTCTACAACATGTCATTAGAAGACCCCGGGCAAGTCAGCTTTGCTGGTATCGGTGGCTTGAACGACCAGATTCGGGAGTTGAGAGAAGTAATCGAATTACCATTGAAAAACCCCGAGCTTTTCCTTCGTGTTGGCATCAAGCCTCCCAAGGGTGTTTTGCTATATGGTCCCCCGGGTACTGGAAAGACTCTCCTAGCCAGAGCCGTGGCCAGCAGTCTGGAGACGAATTTCCTCAAGGGTATGTTTTCTATCCGCGGCAAACTCAAAGGCGGGTAGCGTTCGGTTCTGATCAATGCAAAACCAGTTGTTTCATCGGCCATCGTGGACAAGTACATTGGCGAATCCGCACGACTAATCAGAGAAATGTTTGGCTACGCCAAGGAACACGAGCCTTGCATCATATTCATGGACGAAATTGATGCCATCGGTGGCCGTCGTTTTTCTGAAGGGACCAGTGCAGATCGAGAAATCCAGCGAACGCTCATGGAGCTTCTCAACCAGCTGGATGGCTTTGACTATCTTGGAAAAACTAAGATCATCATGGCCACGAACAGACCCGACACACTGGACCCTGCCCTACTGCGTGCTGGCCGTCTGGACCGAAAGATTGAGATTCCACTGCCAAACGAGGTCGGACGACTAGAGATTCTCAAAATCCACGCCCAGAGCGTGGTCGCGGACGGCGACATCGACTTTGAGAGCGTAGTGAAGATGAGCGATGGCTTGAACGGAGCCGATTTGAGAAACGTGGTGACCGAAGCGTGAGTTGAAGACGAAAAAAGCATTGCCAATGACGGCGCGAGGAATCTGGACTAACTCGTCTACGCAGTGGCTTGTTTGCCATCAAGGACTACAGGGACTCAATCAACCAGGACGATTTCAACAAGGCAGTGCGCAAGATGTCCGAGGCCAAGAAACTGGAGGGCAAGCTCGAGTACCAGAAGCTGTGAGACGGGAAGAAAGAGGGTAGTAAGATGCGCACAATTTCATGGATATGAGGCGAATGAACGATGTGTCCAGAGAGAAAACAGGCGTCTAGAAGTTATGCCACAAGAGTGTATAATACTTCCATCAGCATGATGCAAATTCTACCAGGCCGCCGCCACCGCCGCCATCGCCTCCAGCGAGCGTCGCTGATGATTGAAACAACATGATTCTGCACTCCCAAATGTCGTTTCCTCGCAATAAAACAGTGTTGGTCAAATTGATGGGGCCCGTCACGACTTTGAGATGGTGAATATCTGTCCATCACGACAAAGAGAATCTCAGTAGTTGAAGCGGAACAGCAAGATTGGCAGAAGACAAGGGCGCGCGCACAACATGGAGAAAATGATGAGAAAATATGCGGAATAGAACTCCCCAGACAACAAAAAGAAGACTTCCAGACTCCCCTTACTACCAGAGACGACCAGAACTTGAGGACGTTCTCTATCCGGAATCGATTGTAGACCGAGCGACTTGCTCCTTTTCAGAGGCGCACAGAACAACGAGCGGCCGAAGAGGTTGACCGACACGCCTTTTTGTTTTTCAGCACCCCATTTGACGTGGATGGCTTGTGGAATCGAGAACAACCTGTCTGAGCAGAAGGCCTTAGATTCCTCGACGTGACGTGCTTTTCATGACGATTCCGCAGCCGAGAACGGGGATGATCGATGGCGGCAGTGGCTGAGATATGCCGTTTAAAGACGTATACCATAATTTGTAACTAGTCACCGTCATCGTAGTAGGTACTGGTAGTACGTAGTATTCATCATCATTTTGGGCACGCCTCTTGTGGAAGTTCCGGAGAATAGCTCCCGTGCCGTCGGGGTTTAACGAACGGGAATCGGTCGAGGACTTTTTCCGTGGCGGATGTCGCTACCTACTACCTACGTAGTACTGTTTGTTCACCTGGAAAGATGACCCACCTCTCCAGCGCTCGGAGAGAATCGATATTCTGCAGGTGGTAGAGAGACTCTGGCAGCAGCAGCAGCGCACGGAGAAATATTCCAAAAGAAAATAAAACACAAAAATAAGGATGGCCTCGTGGATATCCAACATGAAAAAAACATTGGTGAAAATACACATGGCCCGGAGATTAATGTACGATGCATGGCTACTACGTACTAACTCGGGACGCAGGGGTATGGTGGAAGGGTCCCGCATTCCCATTGCCCAGGTATGAGAACGATAAATCGTAGTAGTAATCCTCATACTATTATTGGAAACCACCTCGGGTGCCACAATTGAGGCTGTGAGGAGGGAACAAGCGCGAACTTGCGTGCGGCCCTTCGAAAAAGGAGGCGAAGCTAACAGGTCAGATTCAGTTGTTTGACTTGACGATCATCCATCCGGTGACGACATAGTCAGGGGCAGAATAAACAAAAAAAAAAAAAGAAAAAAAAAAGAAATAAGAGCATGACTGGAACGGAACCAATAGCAAAACCAGGTCCGGCGGTGCATTCATCATCCTCATGCCACTCTTGCACAACATGACAGTGTGGTGTCACTGGTTCTCGTGTTGTAACACCTTCTCCGCGGCCGTCATCATAAAAAAAAAACAGTTGACGAGGCATTTGCGAACTACCCGACTTTGCTTTGCTTTGCCACTCTGGCACAAGGTCGGGGGCACTGCTCGCTTACTGCCGAGTCTGACTGCGTGTCTTTGGGGGATGAGTGTCTCGTTGGTTTAGTCGGTTGGTACTAGTGAGTGATAATTGAAAAACCTCGCCGACAATGAAAACCAAACGTGGCTGAGGAGATCCGCCGCTGGTTGGTTTCCGGACTTGTTAGCGCAAGCGATATTGAAGCGTTCCCAAGACGGACCTGAGGTGCCAACACTTTGTCGTCGTAGGAAATTGAGATTGGACAGGACGGACGCAACTCAAACCGGGTTGGATGAAACAGCCTCGGTGGGGGGTGCCGCATAAAATAAAACTCGACGATCGTGCCTGCCCCGAGAGCGTGTCTAGCTTAGTAGGTACCTGCGCAGTTCCTACACAGGACCTACTACTACTAACCATCGCCCAGTGCCTAGTACTTAGTAGTAGTGGTACTAAGTGCTACTACTACTACGTAGTATAGTAGAGTAGAGGTACGTACCCGAGAGTACACACAACGGTTCTCCTCCCTGGACTCTGGCGCCAGCCAGTAAGAATATCTCCGCGCCGGCCTGGCAACAGCAGCCAACAATCGGAGTTGTTGCTTCTTTCTTTAGCGGGGAACCCGTATTTCAAGACGCCCGCAAGCCTCTTTGCCTGCCAGTGCGCTGCCACAGGGGGTCACTTGCCAACTGCCAGCCAGTCTCCGGATGGCCCCGCTGATTGGAAGCCGAGCCCCTCCCTGCTGCCGTTGCTGCATGTGCCCAGTGCTGAGCTGCTGCTGTAGCTGACCACCGGCTTCCTGCTCCTGCGTCCTGCAGGCTTCCTGTCGACCCCACTCCATACACATGTACATAAAACAAACAGCTCCCTTTTCTCGTCCCTGTTCAACCCCCCCCCCCCCCCCCCCATACCATCACTCCTGCCTCGCCCTCTCGATTTCTTCTCTTGACCCTAGGTCAGCCTCGAGTCTAGTCAAGAATCACCATTGGAGGACAGAAGGCACATTCGCAATGTGGTAAGCTCGCCAGGCGACACCGCCCGCCATGAACAACTGCCCCTCCTTTATGTACCTCCGGATTCGAGCAATGACGAATCCGAATTCAATTCCCGAGGAGACAGAGAAAAATAGAAAGAGAGACAGAAGAGAAAGAAAGAAGAAAAAACCCCTCCCCCCATCAAAATCACTACAACAGCTAACATATGGGCGCCCAAAACAGTGGCATCTTTGGATACATCAACTACCTGGTGGAGAAGGACCGCAAGTTTATTCTTGATACGCTGATCAATGGTGAGCCGGCGGCCGCTGGGGGGGGGGGGGGGGGGGGGGGGGGGGGGGGGGGGGGGGGGGGGGGGGGGGGGGGGGGGGGGGGGGGGGGGGGGGGGGGGGGGGGGGGGGGGGGGGGGGGGGGGGGGGGGGGGGGGGGGGGGG
>JABAEC010000173.1:15652-42512 GCA_013435705.1 Claviceps paspali | reverse complement strand
CCCCCCCCCCCCCCCCCCCCCCCCCCCCCCCCCCCCCCCCCCCCCCCCCCCCCCCCCCCCCCCCCCCCCCCCCCCCCCCCCCCCCCCCCCCCCCCCCCCCCCCCCCCCCCCCCCCCCCCCCCCAAAATAAACACACACGTATATGTATATATGTATATATATATATATATATATATATATATACACAAATACACAGATTACATCTCAAACGGTAGGTTGAGAATGCAGCAACAGTGAAAGATGGTGGCAAATAAGCACGCGCGTTCTAATGACCTCTGCTCCAGCCGTCGTGTATGCCCCAGTCGAAACCCTGGCGTTGCTGCTGTCCCTGAGGGGGGGCACTGCCGTGTTGGCTGCCGATGCCGCCGTGCCAGGATTGGCCCTGCTGGTGCTGCTGGTGCTGCTGCTGCTGCTGCTGCTGCTGGTGCTGGTGCTGGTGCTGCTGCTGCTGCTGCTGCTGATGATGATGATGATGATGATGGCGAGGCTGGTGGCCTTCGTGGCTCTGATGGCCCTGGTGTTGACGGTTCTGGTAGTCTACCTTGAGGGGGCCACCGATGGGAACCTGTCCGCGGTTGTCGGGCCACGCGTTGCTCTGCCCCGACAGGGACTCGTACGCGCCGTTCATGGTCATGGCTGTTGTGCCTTCGCCGCCCTGGTACTCGTAGAGGGGGTAACCGCTGCCGCTGCTGCCGTTGGCGTCGCCCTTCTGGTACGAGTACGGCTTGTATCCGATCTTGTCGGGCTTCTCCGACAGCACGTTCGCGCTGCCGCCGACGTGTCGGCTCCATGCCTGTCCACCGGCCGGTGGCGCCCGGGCGGGCAGACTGTTTCTGCTGCTTCTGCTGCCGCTGCCGCCGCGGTTACGGCTGTGTTGGCCTTCGCTGCTGCTGTTGCCGTCGTTGTTGTTCTTGCCGCCGTCGCTGGTGCCACTGCCGTGGCTGCTGATGGGATTTGGCGGCAGTTGAAAGGTGGTGCTGCTGGACCTTTGAGACGCCGGGCCGTTGGCGTTTCGGTGGCCCTGCTGAGGCTCGCAGCGCGAGCCGTACGTGGGCTGGAAGGGTGACTTGTTGTTGGGAGACGAGCGGTGAGGATGGTGATTCTGGTGTTGGTGGTGGTTGGCAATGTGCTGCATCTTGACACTCGAGTTGGGCGTGTATCGGTGGTTGCTCGTCGCCGCGTGCGCGAGGAGGTGAGCGTCCTGCAGCTGGTTCATGTGAAGAGCTGCGACGACTTGGTCGGGGCTCGGCGTCTTGTGGACGGCGTGCTGTGTCGGCGGCGACATGTATGACGTGGTCGTCTTTGCCGGCAGGCTGGGGGTGCTCTGGCCCCAGGTAGGAGACACAGCAGAGGAGGAGAAGGGGGGAGGAGAAGGAGGAGAAGAAGAAGAAGAAGAAGCGGCGGCGGCGGCGGCGGCGGCGGCGGCACCGCTCGAGTTCATCTGTCTGGCTTGCTGATGGATCGTGTTGGCTCTCGCTTCATTCTGCCGGTACGACGCCGTCTCTTGGCGTTCCTGGGATATCTCCGTGGCGGGTGGCAGGGCTGAGGCCGCGGCACCGTATATGGGGAAGTACATGGTGCTCTGCGGCATCGCGAGGTCCGAGTTCAGCTGCGGCCGCGGCACCTCGTCCAGGGGATCGGGCTGCGCGAGTGACAGTCCCGAGGCCGTCTGGAAATAGGGCAGCGGCGAGGGCCGCTCGTGGACGCCGTGGATCGGGTCGCCCGTCGTGTTGGAGAACATGTCCGTCATGGGAGCCGAAGGATAAGACGAATACTGATCTGTCGAGTAATGATCCGCGCTGGCCTGTTGCTCTTGCTCTTGGACCGGTTCGTGCTGCTGCTGATGCTGCTGATGCTGCGACGGACCATTCTCTTGTTCGCAGTCGCCGTCTGCTACGTTGACATTGTTGTTGTTGTTGTTGTTGTTGTTGTTGTTGTTGTTGTTGTTGTTGTTGTTGTTCTTGTTGTTGTCGTCGTCGTCGTCGTCGTCGTCGTCATTGTTGTCGTCGTCGTCGTCGTCATTGCCATTGCCGTCTCCAACGCCAACACCTACGCCATCACCTTCGCCATCACCTTTGCCTTCGCCGTCATTGTCTCGGTTGTTGCCATTGTGGGATTCCACAACTATTGAATCGTTGAACGACATTTCCCCGCCGTCCACGTGCTCGTCCTCCACGTCCGCATCCACCTCGACACTCACGTCGGCATGGTGTCCCTCGGCCGCCACATCTCCAAGGGTGCTTTTGCGACTTCGTTTCGGCTGCGGCGGATACTTGCAGATGTGGCCGGCAGTCTGGCACGCCGCGCAGGCGGGTCGGTCCTTGGGGCACTGGTCACCATGGCACACACGTCAACATCAGCACTCGGCAGTATAACCGACACACGAACGGGTTTGGGGGAAATCTGTCGGCGCCACGGCCTTCTCTCTCTCTCTCACCTTTACTCTGCGGCTCTTGCACTGGAAGCAAGCCAACCTCGACTTCCCCAGAGGCCGTGACCTCCTCCTTCCCGTGGGCGTTGATGTTCCTTCGTCCTCCTCCGACGCCAGCTGCTTCTTCTTCGTCACCGGCGACCCGTCGTTGCCATCCCCATTCACCTCGCCCAGTCGCGGCGCCGAGGCGGACGGCGTTGCAGAGCCCGAGTTCTCCCTATTGCTCGGGTGTATGATCTGCAGCCTCTCCGCCCCGTAGGTGATGAGCATGTTGAGCGATTCCTTCTGGAGATCCGGCGCTTGGTTGGCAAAGATGGTCAGCTGGTCCGCCGAGAGCGTGGAGCGTTCGATGCCCGCCTCCGCCAGCATCTTTACGGCAGCGTCCATCCGCCGTGCCGCCTCTTCCGGCGACACGTTGAGAACCAGCGCCTTCGACCCGGGACGCTCCGTCGTCGATGCGGCCGCCTGTGCGCCGCCGGTGCGGCCGTTCTGGTCCTCCTCGTGGGAGATTGCTTGCTGGAGCTGGATTACGTCGACGTCCTCCAGGGCTCTGCTCGCCTGGTCGGCCAAGGAAACGTGGGTGGCGGCCTCCGAGACTGTCTTCCTCCTCGCCTTCCTGGGTTTCGCTGGAGGGGTGGTACCGTTCCGGATCGCCGCCTCCCTGGCCTCCCTGGCCTCCTCCTTCTTGGCCAGTCGCCAGGCCTTCTTCTTGGCGGAGGCGGCTTCCTTCTGCGCCTTCCTCGTGGCCTCGATCAGGACGGCCTTGCTCGGCTTCTGCGGTCCGATCATGGGAGGGGGTTTCGTGAACTCCAGGTGTTCGGCCACCGTCATGTGCAGCGGCATGTGGTCGTACCGGACGGTTATCTTGCGCTCCTTCTTGGGGAACGAAACGACGATTCGTCCCCGGCAATTGAAGGCCGGACGACTGTAGAGAACGGGATCCGGATCCCTCTTGCTAAAGTCCCCCACGACGGCCTTCACTTTGCTCTGGTTCTGCATCTTCCAGACCGCCGTCGAGTTTGCGCAGAGGAATGCGAAGGTCCACCCGCTCGGCTCCAGTTCCGAATGGCTGAGTATCCACGAGCTCGAATCGGCGGCGCCCGCGGCCTTGACGATGTGTGTGGCGACGGCCTGTTGGGTCGATGGGTTCGAGCTCGGCTGCGACGTCAGGACCTCGAGCGCGCTGTACACCTGCGGGCGGGCGGCCTCGCTCTCCCCGTCCACCTCCATCGGCTCGGCTGCCTGGAGCGATGGGTCTACGGCATCTGCGTCGTTGTTCTGCGTCTGCGATTGCGTCGTGCCCAGGCTGAACTCGGCCGTCCCGGCAATCTCGAATATCGTGTGGACTCGCTCTGCGCGAACCTCGGTTTTCTTTTCCTGTATCGTCTTTCCGAGCCGCTCTTCCAGCTCGGACACGGACGCGCACGCGGCATCGCCTTGCTGCGCATCATTATGTGCTCCGAAATTGAAGCTGGCCAGAAAGTCCGTCATCGGGGGCAGTCAACCAGCGATCGTGATTCCGTTCGCGGCGGAACAAGCCGTTTGCGCTGGCCTTCGCCTGCCGTCTTATTCCCCGTTTTTGCCAATGATCAGATTTGAATCGCGTCGCTGATGGCGAGATCAGGCGGGTCAGCTGTGGCAGTCCGGTTGGGCCGTGAGGTTTCGCTTGTGATGTTGTGTTGGACGACGAAGGTAGAACCCGAGTTGGCGAGAGAATCCAGCTACGATAACTTGACTGAGTGGGTGGGTGGGGCCCGAACTGGCTGGCTGACTGCTGACTGCTGACTGCTGACTGCTGCTATTGGTCAGCCCAGCACGTGCGTGGGAGCGGGAATCGACCTTGGGGATGACAATCTCGGAGAGTGTGTGTTAGATTAGATGGTGGGAGAAAAAAAAAAGTAAGATCGATTTTCTTTTTTTTTTTTTTTTTTTTTTTTTTTGCTCTCCTTTTCCTTCCCGGACGACTACACTCAGACAAATACCCCACATACCAAACTACAACTACTAACTACTGACCACGCAGAAATGCCGACAACGTTCGAACCCAGATATCCTAGCTCAAGCTCAGACCGAAAGCTGGCGGTCGAACCGACGGTCCCCAGCCTTCTTTTACGAGTTTTCATCAACCCACGCTTCTATCCTGTCGACAAGCTCTGCCTTCTTTCCCGCACCGCTGATGCCCCTCGATCCTGCAACATCTCGTAGCTGAACAACTGTCATTTTCATGATTTCTCCGCTCTCTATCGCCCGCCTGAGCGCAGCCGTAGACATCGAGGACGGCGGATTGTGCTGCCCCGGTACCGAGCGGGCTCGTTTCGCCGGCGGGTCAGAGCCATCGTCCTCCATCTCGCGCTTCAGTTGCTTTTCCGACGACGCCGACGATGCATCTTCCTCCAGCTTGCCCGACCAGTCTTCGAGGTAGCCGCCCGCCCGCTTGCTGATCGCTTTGGACTTGGGCTTGGTTGCATCGTCCGGCTCTTCCGGCACTTCTTCCTCGAGCGCAAGAGTCTTCAATATCCGGTAGTGCCACTGCAACGCTGGGTTCGGGTACTTGATGGGATTGTAGATGGCCTTGGGCAGCTGAAGCTGCTGGACAATTGTCCGCATCTTGGTCGTGAGCTCATCAGTGCTTCGCTTCACCTTCGGTGGCGCTTTGATCTCTCTCAGGTCGTCCGCAAACGGCAGTGGGTATATCCAAAGCCCGGCAGGGAAGCACGGTGTCCTTGCATCTTCCTCCACACCTTCTCTGGAGGGAATGATGGCCGCCAACATGGGTTGCGCGTTGGTCCGGACCAGGCACCATGCAAGGCCAACCTTGTCGTCCCTGATCAGTTTCTGCCACAGCGCCGCAAAGACGCGTGATGAACCGACGTAGTCTTCTTCGCTGGGAAAGATAAAGGTAGACTTCCTGACACTCGCCCACACGGGCAGAAGCTTGCGGGACTTGAAACCGATGATTCGGATCACGGGAGGTCCGAAGTTTTTCAACGACTTTTGCTCTTCGGGAGTGAAGTAGACATACTCACCACCGAACTTGTATGCCTTCTTCATCTCGCCCTTCTCCACGCTTCTTGTGCTGTCCTCTGCCAGTCGTGTCGTTTCGCCGACCGCGATCTGGGGTGCATCGCCGTCAAGCCAAATATAGCACGTTCTTGCGGGCGTCTGCCGATGAAGGATGTTGTAGCCTTTGACTGAGATGCGTAGTCCTGGGGCAATCTCGAGGGGGACGTTGGAGAACAACGCCCTCTTCGGCGTCTGTCTCGAGTTGATATTCGATATCAATGAACTGAGCAGCGACAACCCGTCGCCTGATTTCGAGATGGGCACGGCTGTGCTGTTCGCCTCCGCTACAGGATCGCGATAGATGATATCCTTGACTGATGAGCTCCAAAAAATCACCACAACAGCGAGATGATACGTGTGCGCTTGCCACAACTTACATCGTAAAACTTGGCAAACTCAAATTTGGAGTCATGGTGGTTGATGGGGAAGAGATCGATCGTGATGCCGAGATCGTAAAGATCCTTGGCTCGAACCGCTGCTGCAGAGGCCGCTGCCTTGTCTGCGGGGTGCGGGTCGTCGTTGTCGGTGACGATGAAGAGTCGCCGGCTTCCAAAGTTGGCAGCCTTGGTTGTGAATATTTGATTTGCACAAAAGAGCACATTGGACATGGCTGCCCGTTCCTTTGATGGTTTCAGAACCTGCTCGGCGTCTTCTCCGTCCTCGACAAGCGACTTGAGCGTCTTGACATCCTCGGCGGCCGGTACATCGAGATCAATGAAAAGGTAGCAGTTTGGGTATCCGAGCCCGCCGCGCCCGCCTTCCTCGTTGTGGAACTTGCTCTTCTCGGTCCCAAAGAGCAGGATGCCCATCATGTCCTTGGGATGGGATATGATGCGCTGCTCCATCAAATGATAGGCGCATTTCAGAGCCGCCTCGAGCGGGCTGTCTTGGTCTGCCTTCTTGGAGTTTTGTGGTGGCGGAGGCTTCAGCATGGACTCGCTGACGTCAACCGCCATGAGGATGGCATCCTTTTGGGCCTTGTAGCTCTTCTGGTCTGTCAGCGGACTCGTTCCAGATGCCGTGAACGAATGAACCACGGGCACGGCGCTCTCACCCTCTCATCGAGCTCTGCATCACCTTCCTCTTCGTCCTCACGTTTCCAATCCTGGTCATTTTCTGCCATTTCGCGCGTGTGTCTGGTGTTGACTCCCGCAGTGAAAATATCGACAAAGAGAACATGCCCTCTTCAACACACAAATCTACCACATCACGTTGTTGGCTGTAGTTGGCCTGCCTTGTATGTCCGTATGAAACTTGTGGGTCCCGACGTTCGTAGCTCGAGGCAAACGCGCATTTCCAAGCCTGACGTCGCGTTCGATTCTCAATTTCATCTTTACGGCAACGCGACGTCACGTGATGATGACCAGCAATTGTCTGCAACACCATTGGCCAGAGCTTGCGGGTGCTAGGGAGGCACCTTTTCTCAGCACCCTTCAACCACATAACTAGAGGTACCTCAGTAGCCTGCAGGAGCTCCATTTCGAGCTACAGGCTACTACTACGTAGTACTAGTAGTAGTAGTACCACTCTTGCTACTGCTAACCTGGTACTATACTACTAGTAGTAGTAGGTACTACTACTAATGGCTAATGGGTTATCTTCTGTTCGGTGCTATCTCACCTACCTTTTTTTTTTTTTTTTTTTTATCTTCCTTCCAGCATCAAGTTTGACTGACCGTTGAAACGTCGCCAATCCAGCTGCATCATGTCGTCTCGACTCTATGCTCAACGTCTCTTGGTAGACGCGTCAAGAAATGTGTCTTCCCGGCTCGTCCTGCCCCGATACGCACAACAGAGGCGGCACCTGGCGACAATAGTCCCGCCCGTCACCCAAGATGCCACGGGATCCAAAGGCCCGACGGCCATGGTGTTTCTGAACATGGGCGGTCCGTCAACGACGGACGATGTCGGCGACTTCCTCAGTCGTCTCTTTGTAAGACGCTGTCCTGCTCGCAGCAGTAATGATCCGTATCCCGTTCTGTGCCTTCGTCTAATGTGCTTCCCCCGCCAATTTCCAGTCAGACGGTGATTTGATTCCGCTCGGTCGGCTTCAGGGATACATCGGCCCGCTCCTCTCAAAGCGACGAACGCCAAAGATCCAGAAACAATACGCTGCCATTGGCGGGGGCTCTCCGATCAGAAAATGGTCCGAATACCAGTGTGCGGAGATGTGCAAGATTCTTGACAAGACGTCACCAGAGACGGCCCCTCACAAGCCCTATGTCGCCTTCAGATATGCCGCCCCCTTGACGGAGGAAATGTATCACCAGCTCTTCGCAGACGGCTTCGGCAATGGCCGAGGCGGGCGTGCCGTCGCCTTCACGCAGTATCCGCAGTACTCGTGCTCCACCACGGGGAGCAGCCTGAATGAACTGTGGAAGTGGAGACACAGATTGGAGAACAAGAAGGCGGACGAAACTGGTTCTGGTACCATCTCATGGAGCGTTATCGACAGGTGGCCAGCGCACGCGGGCCTGGTCGAGGCCTTTGCGCAAAACATCGAGGCCAAGCTGGCCGAGTATCCCGAGGAGCGCCGCAGAGACGTGGTCTTGTTGTTCTCTGCCCACAGCCTCCCCATGTCTGTCGTCAACAGAGGCGATCCGTATCCCGCCGAGGTTGCAGCAACCGTTTACGCCGTGATGCAGAGGTTGAAGTTTTCCAATTCGTATCGCCTCTGCTGGCAGTCACAGGTAGGCCCGTCGGCTTGGCTAGGTCCTCAGACGGCCACCACTGTCGAGGAGTATATTGCCAAGGGTCAGAAAGATTTGGTCCTCATTCCCATCGCATTCACGTCGGACCACATTGAAACCCTGTACGAGCTGGATCGTGAGGTCATTGGTGAGAGCGGCCACACGGACACGGTCAAGCGAGCGGACAGTTTGAATGGCAGCCCAGTCTTCATTGAGGCTCTGGCTGATATTGCCAAGACCCATCTGGCCAGCGGCTTGGCCTGCTCGAAGCAGCTGGGTCTGCGATGTCCGAGCTGCAAGAGCGAAAGATGTGCCGAGACCAAAAGGTTCTTTGCTGGGCAGCAGGCGAACCTGTAGACCGAATTTCTCGGTCAGGAGGCTGTCGGTGTGACAGCAAGGTGCTACAGCATGTAAAATAGTGGAATTTTTTTTTTCCCATTGATCTTTTTTTTTTTTTTTTTTTTTTTTTTTACGTGTTTTGCCTCTTTATTTTCCTAGCTAGATAAAAGGCATGGGACCTTCTTGTCATTATATTTCTATAAAGACGGTTCCGTCGTCGTCGAAACATTCTCTCGCGGTAATGTGCATAGATGGGCACCAAGACGACGAGAAAATGTGTGAGGTGTGCAGGCCACGTCCGTGTCCAAGCTGAGGCATTTTTATGCAGGAAGAGCATCGTGCCACTTTGCATTCGTACGGACAAGACGCCGGATTGCTGGAAGCGTTGGCGCCAATTGGCCTGGCAAACCTTGCATTGCATCTGGACAACGGCGTAATACTTTGTTGATCCCGCCATCTTTGAGATTGGTACACGTGTCGCAAGGAAGCTCTGCACACAAGCCACGATACTGCCCGTCTATGTGTTTTCGCGATGCCTGTTTCAGACCCATTCGGCTTGGAGCGTACCCTATATTTCAAAACAAAAACCCGTGCGAGGTGTTATCCTCAGTCAGCAGCAAAGGGATGGAAACGGTCGGCCTGTTCCGCCAAACTGCCATTCTTGGGATCTCCGGCACTTTTCTATGTATCACCATTGTGAGTGAAGACGCGACCGCTTCAGCTTGGTGGGCCAGAACAAACCGTCCTGGCCGTCCAGTGACACCATGCGCGAGAACACCAGCCCCCCTATAAACAAAGAAAAGAAAAGACTCATATGCAGCTCCTTCTTCACAAGGGCAACCGAGTGACGGAGTCAATGGGTGGAGGGAAATAAAACACGAGAATGCTGCATGACACTACGTAGGACGGACTGAACCATAAAACATAGCGCTGAAGACAGCAGCTAACTACGGTACGGTGGTCCACGCAGCCTTTCAATACGACAAACTGACTTTCGTGAAGCGTGAGCATCGCAAAAGCATCCTGATTTGGGCTTGTTTATCGTCGACACGAAGACTTCAAGCGCAAGTGCATCAGGTTCGTCATTTGTCAGGCCCAGTGTTCGAAATAACGACGTGGAAGCTATAGATCTGTAGGAGCACAACAAGATTAAATAGTAAAAAGCTGGCATCTTTTGGACCTCGCCGACAGACTCACATGTTCAAAAAAAAAAAAAAGAGAAAAAAAACACAGTGCCAGTTTTCTGGCTAACATCGCGGACATGGCGTCACCTGGACTGTGTTTGCTGGATATTCTCGCATGTGCGGGACTGTGGCAAAGCTTAGGCTTAGGCTGATCTTGAGCCTCGAGGGAGGTCGGACAGTTTCCTATGTAGTAGTAATATTAACCGCAGTCATTTTCCATGTGGCTCTTCGCTCAAGGTCCTATTGCGACATGGCATGTGGTTGGACTCGTCTCGTTAAAAGAATAGGGGGTTGAATCAGCTAAAGCGGACCGAGTCAAGACAACGAAAAAAAAAAAAAAAACCGGGGACGAACGGACGAGGGTTACCGTTTGCTTTTTCTCCGTCTCGCAACTGGCAAAAGCATTGGTCCGAGATTAGATATCTCAAAATGATTTCCCTGTTTCGTAGACCATCTTCATATGCTTGGCTTACCAGTCTGGTCATGCTCATCGCTCATCTTCAAGCTGTTTTCGTGGTCATAAAGGGGACGATGCATGTGGACGTGGCAAGCTGTGGGCCGATGAAGACTGAAAGAGATTGTCAAGATCAGCTCACAGTGTGCGGACGGAGAGAACCAGGCGGATGCCGTGGATGCGCCTCTCATTGACATTTGACATTGAATGCGGTTATAGAAACATGTCTTTGCCCGTGTCGGCCGCGTGAAGTCATCACGAAGCATACTACTTGGTCAACTGGTCGATCCACCCGGCGGCTGCCATTGTCTCGGTCGCTCCTTCCCTAGCAATGCATGCTCGCTGCTTCATGACAGATGTTCTTTGTAACCCACAGAAAGCTCGTCCTGCAGGGTCTTCGATTGGCAGATGGGGGACGCCGACAGCCAATCAGCGGCCTGGCCTCTCTGCCGTTGTCCCCTGGCGTCCCTCGTGCCCTCTAGAGCTTCCGCTGAGCCCCTGCTTGCGACTAGTCCCCCTTGGGTGTAGCCCAGGACTAGCCTCTCCGCCACGGCCCAAGGTCTCATCGAGGACACCAGCCAGCACCCACCGCGCCACGCCCTCCCTGCCTTTTTGCGTGAAAGGTTGTTTGTTTGCAAAGTTGTTCGTTCTATGGATCGGAGGGAGCCGGCGCGGAGGGCAATTGGCGGCCGTAGCGACGGCAGATTTGGTGGATAGAGCCAGTGGGCATCAATTGGGGAGACAAACACGAGATGCATTGTCTGTCTCCCTCCCTACTGCTACTAGCACACTAGTAGCAGACAGCAGGTACACCTGTTCGACAGGTATCAAAGGTGCATTATTAGCAGGCACACAGTGTGTCGTGGCCGCCACATCAGCAAATTACAATGCAGCCAGTCACTCAGTCGCGCCTGCCCTCCCTTCTTGCTCCAGTAAATTTAGATAGACCCCGAGACTAAACACAGTCCACAAGTCGCCAGTCGCCAGTCACGCCCCCCCCCCCCCCCCTAAATTTCCCCTTCCCTGACTTCCACCTACCGACCAGCCCTTCCAACCTGACTTCACTCCTTGTTCGTTCTTCCATCATTGCTACTTCTTCATCAAATACTGGTGCATCGACTCGGGCCTCATCGTCGACAACTCGTGCCCGTATTGTATTGTAAATTTTTTTTCTTTTCACTTCTTTTTTTCCCTTCCACTTGACGCGCGTGCTCCTTCTCTCTTTGGGCTCTCCTGTCGTCTCCCTAGGTAAGTTCTCTCGGGTCATCGCCTGCTCCGCAATTATCTTGGCCATCGCGCTCTGCCTCAATTTTGTCCTTTTGTCTCCCTCGCATGTCACCTGCTTTGACCGGTTACTCGAGGAAAGTTCTGAGGCTTTCTTTCCTTGATTCGAAAGACCAAAGTTGTCGTCTCGGCCTTGTTTGTCGAGAGAGACCCCCTTTCCTCCTGGCTTCGTCTTGGCTCTTTTTGCTGACCCAGCTGGCGTTGCACATTCACAGATTACATTCTTAAAAATTCGACCGGTCGCTCTTTATTACATATCGTTATGGGTAAGATGACTCTTTCTTGTCTTTCCCGTTCAATGCTCGCGCGTTGCACCTGCATGCAAAGAAGGACACCCCATGCTGGGATGCGACTGCAAAATGATCACCCAATCTGCTCGTGGCAAATGGGAGTCTTGTCCCCTTGGATTCATATCATCCATCAAAATTTCCTCCTACTCCGCGGTCGCGAGTCTCCATCGTCATCCTGCCAGAGAAGAACATACCTTGAAGCTACATTTACACTTTCTTGGATTTGTACCCCAACCGTTGCACGCCCTCCGCTTCTTTTTGGACTCGACAGCCTTTCCTGTGCAATACTAGTTTCATCATCAAAGACGAAGCCTGCCGCAGTCAAAATCAAACTTTGAAAATGGCCACGCAGAACAAACTACGCACCAGGTCTGGTCAGCTTGAGATGGGACAAGAACCACACACTTTGTCTCCTGATGCAGCTGTGGTTCCCGAGAAACCGAGGGATGCTACGATTACGCAAGAAAAAGCTGCACTATACCCACCGGCTTCGACATCTGCGAGTAGTGGTGAAGCGATTCGAGTGTTTCGCAGTATGCTGGATGTCGAGGACTCGCCCGACTCGGTCATGCTGAATGCCCCCCCTTCACTAGAGTCATGCATTCCATTTCTAGAGGAACACACTCAACGCGAACCCGAAGGATTTCAAGTGATCTCGGCGACTCAAAGCAGCAGCAGCAACTCTGAAACGCCTACCGACTCGGTTACAAATTCGAGTTCGCTATTGTCCTTCATCCGCCCTGCACTTCGTCCTGATTGCCGTGTCTTTGAGTTACAATTTCTTGTTTCAATTTGCTAATCTAAGTCTAGCGTCCAACGGCTCACAATCCCCCACGGCATCCCTCGCCTCACCTTCTGGCGGTAAGGCTGACTCCGTGATTCTGAGCTCAAGAAGTTCACTCTGACAGCGTTTGTGTAGTTTCCTCCCAGGCCATTTCCTCGTCCATCCAAGATGCCCGAAACATCGTCCGACGCAAGCTTACAGGCTATGTCGGTTTTGCCAACTTGCCCAACCAATGGCACCGCAAGAGTGTCCGCAAAGGCTTTAACTTTAATGTAATGGTTGTCGGTGAGTAACGCCAATTGAATGTCTGCTGTGTTTCATATACATTGGCTTGTTCACGCTTGCTGACCTGGGTCATTTCCCTTTTTTTTTTTTTTTTTTTTTTTTTTTCAGGCGAGTCTGGTCTTGGCAAGTCCACCCTGGTCAACACGCTTTTCAACACTTCTCTCTATCCCCCGAAAGAGCGTAAGGGTCCTAGCCACGATATCATACCCAAAACCGTTCAGATCCAGGCCATTAGCGCCGACATCGAAGAAGCTGGTGTCCGTCTGCGCTTGACCGTGGTTGATACGCCCGGATTTGGTGACTTTGTTAACAATGACGAGTCTTGGCGTCCCATTGTTGACGACATTGAGCGTCGATACGACGCATACCTCGACGCCGAAAACAAGGTCAATCGCATGAACATTGTCGACAATCGCATTCATGCTTGTGTCTTTTTCATCCAGCCCACTGGCCACTCTCTGAAGCCTCTGGATATTGAGGTCATGCGGCGCCTTCACACCAAAGTCAACCTCATCCCCGTCATCGCCAAGTCTGACACGCTCACTGATGAGGAAATCACTAGCTTCAAGGCCCGAGTAAGTTCATTGGTGGTGGACTCATGGAGCCCATGCCATGGACAACTGGAATGGGAAGGCTGACAATGCGTGATATAGATCCTGGCCGACATCAAGCATCACGGTATTCAAATCTTTGAAGGCCCTAGATATGAGCTGGATGACGAGGAGACTATTGCCGAGAACAACGAGATCATGTCCAAGGTTCCCTTTGCTGTTGTTGGTGCAACAAATGAGATTACGACAGCCGACGGCCGCGCCGTTCGCGGGCGTCAGTACCCTTGGGGCATCATCGAGGTCGACAACGAGGAGCACTGCGACTTTGTTAAGCTTCGCCAAATGCTCATCCGAACTCACATGGAAGAGCTCAAGGAGCACACCAACAACACCCTGTACGAGAACTACCGTACAGACAAGCTCATTGCTATGGGCGTATCGCAAGATCCAAGCGTCTTCAAGGAGGTCAATCCTGCTGTCAAGCAAGAGGAGGAGCGTGCTCTGCATGAGCAGAAGCTGGCCAAGATGGAGGCCGAGATGAAGATGGTCTTCCAACAAAAGGTGGCCGAAAAAGAGAGCAAGCTTAAGCAGTCAGAAGAAGAGCTGTACGCACGTCACAGAGAGATGAAGGAGCAACTTGACCGTCAGCGAGCAGAACTCGAAGACAAGAAGCAACGTATCGAAAGCGGACGGCCACTAGAGAAAGAAGGCAAGCGCAAGGGTTTTTCGCTGCGTTAAAGCAGGCTCGAGCCGAGATTTCTTCGAGTCTCGGGCGACGCATGACTTGCCGCAGCTCCATCCAATCGCCTCTACGATCAATGTCCTGAGTATTCACGACACGCTACACAAAATACACCAGCAGCTCAACGCCTCTTCTCTCTCCTTCGAATTCTTGTTTCCTTGCCGGCCTTTCACTTGTTTACCATTTTTTGTCATTAATCTCTCATTCCTCATCTAATCACCCCTGATCAAAAGTTTCGACCACTAAAGATGGGGCTTATCACAGAGCGCCGTCGGAGAAAGTCCTCAGTCATGTCGCGGCGGGAAGTCGGAAGATACGTCGAACAAAAAACATCACGAAAGAAAACCAAACAGTAGCTTGATTGTGTGACAACGAGCCCTGAAATTGATATCTGGAACGCGTTTCTGTCCATTGGAGATAAGGATTCGGCAAGGCCAGACGATGAGCCTTGCATATATTTTTTTTTTCGAGCTTCTAGATGAAACGAAGGGGAGTCGCTTCTCTTTGATAGGGAAAGGGGAGTCAAAGATATAGTGGCGGGACTTTCTATGCAGTCACACCTGCTATTGTGGGACATTTGCAACCGCTTTTTCTTTTCCTTTTGTTCTTTTCTTTTCTTGTCATCAGCGCATGAAGACTTTGACTTGGCACTGGTTTACTCAACACACTCATGGCTCCCTCTCAATCCACATGCCCTGGAAGATGGATCAGCGAGTCTCTGTCTTTCGTCTTGTGGTCCTTACTGCCTCCTTCGGATGCCCTTTGTAACCACGGTATGGAGCGCTGGCTAAAGGATCAATTTTAACAGGAGCAGATGGATGACTGGGCTCACCGGAGGGGGGTAGGGGGGTGTTTGTGGCCAACAGTTACTGTATTTTATAGCAGTGGTGATTTGGGCAGGTTGTCTTTTGCCGCTTCCACACACGACAGTCGTCGTTCAGGTTCGTTTGTTATTTCTTAGGTAACTTGATTTTATTGTTTTTTTTAACTCATTTCGAAGTGTCATGTACCGTGCTTGTCTGCCAAAAATAAAGAAAGAAAGAAAAAGAAAGAGGATATAGTAGTAGTATTCAACCAAGTTTAGGTAAGTACACAAGATTGAGTGTCATATTCGCATGCTGCATAAGCATTTACTGAGAGAGTATGTATATGTAATGTAGTACAGGAAAGTTTTGGAAGACCCAATTGCTGCGCCACATTGGGGTTGTCTGTCGCTTCCCCTTTCTTTCCTTTCCTTTCCTTTCCTTTTCTCTCTTCTTCTTCTTCTTGTTTGGTAAAAAGGGCCAATTACAGAAGCGTTCGTCTCTTTTGTCTTTTAGCATCGGCTTGCAAAGGAACGTAGTGATGGATATCCACTTCACCCAGAACTCCACCAGGAAGGTCAGGACACTCACACACCCTCTTTCCTCTTCCTTTCAGCCAACCTCGCCTCCAATTTGTAATTCAATCTGCGTTTGAAAGAAGAAGAAGCGATATACCGTCCCCCGTCCCCCTCTCCCGGAAGCTTCCCCCACTTCCACGTCTTCCTTCATCTTTTCCTAGCATTCTTGAGTAAGAAGGCGCCCACGACACCAGCGGCGATGCTCACGCCGCTGAGGATGGCGACGCCCATGAGACCCTCTCTGGCAACCTTGCTGTCGATGAGCTGCCGCAGGTCCGAGGCCTGCAGGTTGGCGGGCTCCTTGTCGAGGAGGAGGTCGTTGTAGCGGCGGGCCTCGCCGTAGTTGCCGAGCTTGTAGTTGCCCAGGGCGAGGTAGTATAGGCATTCGCGACGGCGCTCGGGCGAGAGGCGGAATATGTCGGAGAGGAGACGGACGCCTAGTTGCTGGTCGTTGCGGTTGTTTGATTTAACGAGGCCCTATTTACGCGCTTCTTGAGTATGACTTTTTTTTTTTTTTTTCGTTTTTATGTTTCTTGAAAAGGGGGAGAGGTTGGGTTTGTTTGTTTTGATTTCGGGGACGGTGCGCTGTTTACCCATGCGTAGTTGAATTTGGTCTGTATACCGACCATTTCGCCTTCTTTCTCATACTGCGCTCGTAGGACCTGCAGCTCGGAAGGGTTGAGGGGCCTGGAGGGTTGTTCTCGTTAGTGTCGGGGGTCGATGCTCTGAGTGGGAGGGGGAGTGGGAGGGTTGAACGAACGATTCTGCGTCGAGCGCATCTGCGCGTTTTGATCCTCCGTCAGCCATCTTTCCTATGCAGTTTCATGGTGTTGATTTCCTTTTGTTTTTCTAGCTCACAAGGTAGCTGTGTGACCATTTTGTGTGTCCCGAAACGGAAATCGTCAACGTATATTTCGACACCAAAGCTATCGAGTGCAACACGGTGCTTAATTTCTTTTTTCTTTTCGATCGCGTTTTAAATTCCCCCCCCCCTGAGCCGAGTGTACCCGATACCGTCCTTTCGGTAATTATACGTCGCAGACGGAGCGGTAGTTGTAGCAGGGCGCTTTATGGACCGGTCTGAGGCGAAGGGTTGACGAAGGAGGCAACCAAGGCACGTGTGGACGAAGCAATGACGACGCAAGCCATTTTGCCTCCTCTGACCGGACAAGGTTCGGGAAGATAAGATTGTTGTCCGTGGCAACGGGCTGTTATTGGGCAGTAGTGTGGGGGGGGCTCGTTTTGGCTGTGGGGGGAGGAGGCTTTTGTGCTGGTGCTGCTTGGGGCGCGCGGGACGGAGATGGTCGTCATACGTCCTTGTCGATTAGTATGGTTATTTGTTATTTGAGGGACTGTTTCGCCGTTGGTGCAGGGCTTCTTTGAACCTTTCATCGAACTCTGTCGACCGACCGAAATACGCACCCAGCACACACACACGCAGATAAAAACACATACAACAAACAAACGCAGTCCCGCCGTTGCGACGACACATCCAACATGTTGTTATCAGAAGATCCAGCGACGGTAAGCTTCACAAAAGGAAAAATAGTTCTTCACTGCCATTTACAAATGAAGATCAAAGAGGATATGCGTTGCCTCAGGTGTAATGATTGAAACATTGCCTATCATCACAACTTCAACTCCCCCCTCTTTCTTCACGCATTGTTTTACTAAAAAAAAAAAACACACAGCTCATCCACCACACAATCAACAACTTCAACATCCAGCCCGACAAGCTCGCCGTCTCGCGCATCAGCGAGTCGCTCTCGACGCTCCAACAAGCACGCGAATTACGCATGCGCGAGGTGGAATCCAGCCTCAAGAAGCTCTCACGCCAGCTCAACACCCTCACCTCGCAGCATGCCGAGCTCACAGCCTCCGTCTCCCCCTCCGACCATGCCTCCAAGATCGCCACCCTAGATACGCGCAAGTTCCGCACCGCAAAGGCAGCTAGTGACGCCGAAATGGAGACTGAGAGGCTCGCGCAGCAGGCGGCCGACCTGACGGCGCGGCTACAGGAACTGGATCTGCAGGGTGTAGAAGGGGATGAGGTGGCGCGCCGGAGAGATGTCGTCGACGATGAGATTCTGCTGCGTCTCAAGGTGTATCGGAGCTTGGGCATCGAGATTGAGAGGGATGAAAAGGACGGTGAGTGGACCAGAGCGGTGGTGCGGAACGACCGAAAGGGGGACGTTCATGTCGTCAACATGGACAAGAAGTTTTCGAGGTATTTTTACGCCAACTACTTCTGGCAGACTTTGTGAAAATAGTTGGCTGGGTGTCTTTTTTTTTTTGGCCGTGTGCCCTAATGACGGAGTTGAGCGCGCGCGTGTTTTTTTATTATTATTGTTATTTAATACCCTTTCCGGTCTTTAGTAGGACAAAAGAAAAAACATCGCCTTGAACAAACAATCCAATAATAATTCGTCGCCGAGGTGCCAGTTTTCACACGAGATGTGACTGATTGGGATGGGAGGTGATGAAGTTTTTTTCTCTCCTCTTTTTCTTTGTAAACTATTCATGGTTCTTGTCAGCACATTCCTGTTGGCGCTTCGCATTTACACAAAAAAAGCCCGCCACGTACCTAGGAGCGACTAACGTCATGCTACACACACACATTTCACAGCTACATAGACCCAGACACTAGACGGGCAACTTTTTGGTGGCCTTTGGCGACGGACTAAAGGCGAAGTAATTGTCCGGATTCCCAACGGCGGCCAGACTGTGAAAGCGAGAAGCGGACGGCGTCCTTGCGCGCGAGCTGTTCGGCGACGACGCCGCCATGGCGCCTTGTCTGGCTTCGGGGCTCCTGCGTCGCGACTTCATCATCAACACGCCTCCCTCTCCCGGAGTCGTAGCTCCACCGCCAGACGGAGATCGATAATGGTGCCTCACGAATCCACGATCCGGCAGTTCCATTCGGGAATTGATGGTGGTCCACAGCTCATCATCATCCCCGAGACGCCAACCGCCGATTCCCTCGAAGTCGCGCTCCGGGCCGACGCTGGGCATAAGTCCCAGGCCAAAATCCCCGACGGGTGTGGTGGTGCCGCCCGAAGACAAGAAGCTTACGGTGCTGCTCGGGCGTCGGCGTCTTCGCCTCTGGGAAAGCAGAGGCTGGTGATGGCTGCTGGACGACGCTCTCGAGCCGTCATCGTTGCTGCTCGGCGAGGAGATGGCGGAAGAGGCAAGCACCTGGTCCTGCAGGCGGATGTAGCGTCGGTGCGAGGTGAACCTGGCGAGGGACTGCGGAATAAAGGAGAGGGCGAGGTCGAGGTAGACAATGATTACGCGGGATATGAGAAGGGCGAAAGCGAGAGTCGTGGTGACACCGGCGAGCAGGGCTAGAGGAACCGTAACGAGGAAGAGAAAGGGGATAACAAAGGCGTAGACTGGGTTGAGAAGCGCCATGGCAGGCCAAAAAGAAAAGAAGAAAGAGAAGGACAAACAAGGAGAAAGAAGAGGGGTTTACTGCATGAGATGAGAGGGTGGGCAAAGCAAAGGGCGGAGGAACGGAGCAAGTTGGCCACGGCTACATGTCCCGGTGCCGCGGGCGATGTGAGGCGATGGCGAGGAGAGGAGAGGAGAGGAGAGCAAGCCAAGGTGCAGGGTGGTCGGAGAATTGGAATTGGATGTCTCTCTTTTTTCTCCTTCTGCGTCTCTCCCTCTTTCCCTCTCGTTTTCTCTCTCTCGCGTAGTAGCAGTAGTGTGTGTTAGTGTCGTCTCGACAGAAGGAACGACGACGCAAGTGCCTGCCTCTGCCTCGAAGGACAGCAGCAGACTGGCATAAATAAAGAAGGAACCAACGCGCTCTTACTACTTAGCACGTCAGCCCACTCGACGGACCGATCGACTGACAGTCACATGCTGGCCAGCTGGCGGTGGCCCGATTTACCGTGAGCCGCCACCAGCGGGCCAAAGCAGAACCAGACCGGCTGGCTGGATGGGGTGGGTGTGAGGTGTGTGAGGTGTGTGAGGTGTGTGAGAGGTGTGAGTGTTGAGTGTGGGCAGCTGTCAGCTATGCACACCGTGCATGCATTCAATCATCATTTTATTTGCATATTGCATGCATCGACGGCGGCCTCGTTTCTGGCCGGCCGACGTACCTACGTTTGCGAGTAGTTGCCACGCATCACACATCCAGCAGCACACACACACACACACACACACACACACACACACACACACACACGCAGAACCAAAGCCATGTGCCAGCAGCATCAGCAGCAGCAGCAGCAGCAGCAGCAGCCATTCTCTTCCCCCGATGATGATGATGGTGATGTTGACGTTGATGTTGATGGTGATGGTGACGACAAGCCGCCATTCCCATGGCATCTGCCCGTTTACGACGCCCACTGCCATCCAACCGACACCATGGCCTCGATAGCCAGCCTCGATTCAATGCGCGCCTCGGCACTTGCCATCATGGCGACTCGCTCGCAAGACCAGGACTTGGTGGCCAAGGTGGCGTTGCTGCACGGCGTCGAGGACGGTGTCTCGTTGCGGGGTTGTGGCCGCCGCCGCCACGTGAAATGTCATCAGAATGATGATGAGCTCGCCGGCCAAGATGCCCATCGAGTCGCGCAGACGGGGCGCAGGCGCCGGCAATGCCAGGTCATACCCTCCTTTGGCTGCCACCCGTGGTTCTCTCATCAAATCTACCACGACGCCGCCCCCGTGCCGACCTACCACCCGCCGCAACCGCCAGAGGCCGGGACGGCGGGACACGCAGACGCCGCAGCAGCTCTCCTGTCGGCTAAGAAGGCGCACTACCAGTCCGTCCTGGTGCCCCCACCGCGCGACGGCGACGGCGACGACGACTTCATCGCTTCTCTGCCGACACCCGCTCCCCTGTCCTCGTGGATCGCCTCCACGAGGGCCAGACTCGCGTCCTATCCCGTCGCGCTCATCGGTGAGATCGGAATCGACAAGGCGTTCCGCCTGCCGGAAGACTGGAATCCCCCGCTCGCTTCGTCGAGAGATGCTGCCTTGACGCCGGGGGGGCGCGAGGGCCGCCGTCTGAGTCCCTTCAAGGTCCAGATGCAGCATCAGCGGACCATCCTGTGCGCTCAGCTGCGCCTCGCCGGAGAGCTCGGCAGACCCGTGAGCGTCCACGGCGTGCAAGCCCACGGCGTACTGTACGAGACGGTGTCTAGCTTCTGGAAGGGCCATGAGAGGCACGTCCCCTCGAGAAGGGAGAGGCGAAACGTCGCGCAAAGGGGGGCCGAAGACGACGAAGACGATGAAGACGACGACGATCCCCCGCCCGGCAGGAAGCCATACCCGCCACGCATATGTCTCCATTCCTACAGCGGCCCCGTGGAGGGACTGAAGCAGTGGCTTCGCCCCGACATACCCGCCAAGATCTTCTTCTCCTTCTCGGTAGCCGTCAACCTGGGCACGCAGGCGGCCGGCGCGAGATTTGACAAGGTCGTCAAGGCGGTGCCCGGGGACCGCCTGCTCGTGGAGAGCGACCTCCATGTGGCGGGGGAGCCAATGGACTCGGCCCTCGAAGACATGTACCGGAGAGTGTGTCGAGCCAAGGGCTGGAGTCTAGAGGAGGGCGTCGAGACAATTGCCACGAATTTCGAGGACTTCATCTTGGGCGCCGACGGCCTCCACCCCTCACACCATTCCGCTCCCCAAAAACACGACATGGCAGAAAGTAGTCATTGAAAAAAAAAAAAAAAAAAAAGGCCCCAAGCTGAGAAAGAAAGCGGGAAAGAAAGAAAGGTCACACACAAATGTCAAAGCCAATCGCCTCCTTTTTTCTTTTTCTCTCTCGTCGAAAAACGCACATACCCACCATGTCATACGCACCCGCACACTCCACGTTCAGTCCATCGCGGCACAAGCACCGCTTCCATATCCACACGCAAGAAAGATAGACGGACGAAGACAAGAGAAAAACACGCATCGGTGCAATCAGATTCGCCCCCCCCCCCCCCCCCCAAAGCCTATCGTCCGACTCACCAAGGAAGAATTCCGATTCCCTCCTCCCGCTACACACGGTATCAAGAGCCAGCCATAAGCGTCGTTGGAGCACCTTGCACCGGTGTCCTTTTGACTGCCAAGATACACGAGAAGGGCGACGTCCGTTGGTGAAACGAGTGAGGGCGTATCCATACCATTGCATCTTTTTTCCCACGCACACATCCACCACATACATTGGATTGGAACACGCGTTGAGCACGTTTCCTAGGTCACCTTTGCTGGGGGGCAATGATGGGCCAGCAACGCCTAATATCAAGCCTCGCGTCCTCGAATTCCATTGCCATCGAGCATCATTCAAACATGCCGAAGCCGCCAGAATGATGCTAAAAGATGAGGCCAAGAAAACCACTCATCATCCGGAACAGGATGCGCCTACATCAACCTTTATTTCCTGTACCTAGTGGTTTTCATACCGACCGGGCTTCACTTTGTTTCACATGTTGCAACTGCCGACGGGAATGGCCAATGTGTGCGGCTGGAATAATGTAAAATCCATGGCCGAAAGTTCTAATCAAGTCATCATGCGCCTACTCCTTGATATCACTGCTCAACTCTTCTCCATATCAATCGGCCCGCCATATAAATCGGCAGCGAGAAATTCCACCCACAAGAACAACTATGCACATTGCCTCACTCAAAATAAACTTTTCAGACACCGGGGATCCAAGCGAGGAAAGAAGAAGAAGAGAAAAAGGACGAAGGGTGCCATTGGTGAAACCGAAACCCTTTGACAGACAGGGCGCCAGGCGGGAAGAGGAAGATGGATTTCTAAGAGAAAAGGAAAGAGGAAGGGGAAGCTGGATACAGAAAGAAATAAAAAAAAGGGGGAAGCATGGGAAAAAAATAAGTAATTTCGCTGTGATACTTTTTTTTTTTTTTTCGGGTGAGGGTCCAAAGATGGGGGTGTATACGACTTTTGTTCAATCTAGAAACTCGCTCAAAATTTGGATTCGTGTGCGCATTGCTTCGTTTTCGGAACCAATGATCTCCATGATTTGAATCATACGTGCTGCGTTTTCGCTGTGTCAGCACCTCTTGAGCCTGCCTTTCTCCATCAAACCAATGCCAGTTCGGACATGGACTTACTGATATCGCTCCTTGCCCTTACAAATAGAGGATCTCTGACGAGCATTTCTTTGCCGGCTGCATCTTTGGCCGTCTCGCGAAGCACATTGGCTATGCAGAGCGCTTCCAGGAAAGCACGGTGATTAAACACCCACCAGACTCGAGCCTCGGCTTCCAAGAGAGTGAACATGAGGAAGAATGCGCTGATTGCGTCGTGGGCCGCTTCCAGAGTTCCCCGTACATTGATCGGCACATCAGGGCTCTCCGAAGCATGAACCAGCATAAGGTTGTGGAAATAATTGCTCGTCAGAAACAATGTCTGTCTGACGATACGCTTGTTGGTGCTTGCTACTGCCGTCAGGCTATCGGCATCCCAGGAGCGGAAAACGTCAGGAAACGAGCGGTAGACGGCTCGAAAGTCAGCCACTAGTTTCGACTTGTGCCGCACCGTTGTGCAAATCGACACGTCCAGCGACCGTGGGGAGCAGATGGTTTCTTGTACCAAGTTGGCTAACATCCATGAGCCCCGTACATACGCTGTGTCCGTAGGGTCGCTGCTGGCAATAGAGGCAATGTCGTCGGACAAATCGTCCACGGAAACGTCTGTGTGTGTGGCCGAAGGTGGCAAGGACAAGAGAACCGTCAAGGACGTGTCTTGCAAAAGGACTGCTTGCCAGACCTTCAGCCTCTGTTGTTTCTCGAACGGGTTGGCATTCGGTGTTACTGTATACAGTCCGACGGACAAAAAGTAGACATGATTAGAAAAAGAAGAAGAAAAACCCCCAATACGTTTGATCGCCGAGAACATGCCGAGTGTCGACTCACCGATATTGGGATCACGATGTAAACCCATGGCATAGGCTTGTCGGATCAAAATGCCCGCAAATGCCCACCCGTCGGATGCATGGTTGTCGTTGATGAGGAAGTACGTCATCAACACCATGGCCTGAATAGATCGCAGCGATGCGTTGCTCAAAAAAGACGAAACGCGCAGAGCCTGGTTGCATGCGGATGCGTAAAACTCGGCAGTCTGCTTTCGTTCCGCTGCGGCTATGTTTGTGACAAACTGTGTGCCAAGGGCCAATATAACAAATATCAAAGCGATGAAGGAGGTTTCCATCTCATTCTTCTCTTCGGTCCGAACTCGCCAAAAGTGCTCATAATCAGCATAGAAAGTCTGACGGTGGATAATGGGATAGACGGGGTCGACGCATTCGAAGTATCTGGCCACCAGTATGTCTGCCCGGGTCTTTTCAGGCAAGACGGAAATGACCTCGTCCAAGCCGCCATCGCATGTCCAGTAGTTTGCAAAGGGATATTTGGACCCAACACCGAAAACATTGCTGGCTTTGGAGGTTGAATAGGGCACGTGCGATAGCAGTCCAGTGGACAAGGCCGCTGCACCACGAGAGGCAGTTTCTTGATCTTTGATGGAACCTCTATCTGCGATATTGGGGATGGAAATGGAACCTTCTCCCGGCGTCTTTTTCTTTGGTGGCCGTATCATCCGACGTCCGTTTGCAGCAGACCTTGATGTTTCCCTTTTGACAAACTGGGTTAGCCAGGTCCGCAACTCACAATTTCCCAACATGCACGTACTCTAGCAAATTGGCCACGTGAGCATATCGGCATTCTGTCTGCCTTTTTATGCCTATTCAACAACCGCGTCAGCAAAGAAAGATTAAGCTGCCAACCAGATAACTAGCCGTCACGGAGACTCACAGGCAAGACAGTGAGGCCGACCTCTATCGCACTAGACACATGCGTTAGCCATTGGAGAAAGAACGAATGCGGGGCTTGACACGCGCACGTTGGGTAAAGACACCGAGAACAAGAAAAACAGAAGCATCCCCCGGGGCTTGAAGCCGGAAACTTTTCACATGCTTCCTGAATTGGATCTCAACCAAACCATAACTGGCTGGAAATTTTTCTGACGTGACGCATGTGAACAGCCAAAGCGAAGGGTAGCAGCACGATGTTGTGCAACAATGCGAGTGCGGGAAAATTCAATGGCGGTTCGCAATGTAACGCATGAGCAGATAAAGGGGGGGGGGGGGGGGGCGATGTAGAAAGCAGGAAGCTTGGGATGATTTGGCGCGGAAGACGAGAGGACCTTGCCGAGTATGAAACAAGACAAATCAAGTAACAAAGGTTTGAGGGCAGAGAAAACAATAACAGGAAACCCCCAACCGAGCATGATGGTTATCGGTGAGACTTGGGGAAGCAAACGAGATTCCATATGCTCACTTGGGAAGACACGGAAGAGGGAGCGAAAAGAGAGTGAGCGAAAAAAAAAAAAAAAAGGGTGAGGGGGGGGGGGGGTGAAGACCACCACGCGGGGGAGGAAATAACCAAGCTTGGGCTGGGTTGGCATGGTTTTTGCACGAATGCACATACTTTTGTCTTTCTCTCAACACATTCATGGCATGATAGAGTCGGCTTGTTGCGCTTCTGCTTCTTCTTCAGAGGTTCCTCGCCATGGTATTGAGACCTTTCGCCGGTCAATTCCTGGTAGTCGAGGTTTGCGCCATTGTCTCTGGGAGGAGCAGGATGGTGAGGATAAGAATGTGTCGGGCCAGCTATGGAAGTGGGCGAGGCCAGGCTGGAAGGCGAATCGACATCGGATTTTATTGGCAACGACGTGGGCGAGACGACGTCGCGGGCGCCAGGCGGCCGATGGTGGGCGTGGTGCAGAAGAGACAGATCCATCTGCCGGGGAGATGGACTTATAAGCCGACCGAAGCGAGAGAAGGCGAGCAGACGATGCAGAACGGAGTTTTGGCCGGAGGTTGTGACCAGTAAGTAGGACGAGGAACGATTGCGATCCAGAAGGCGCCGGGAATAGCAGCGCAAGCGGTCGGTGGCAGGGAATAAATGTGGTGCGGCGCGGTGTGCAGCGCTGGTGCAGGCACTATCTAGTCTGTCTCTCCGTCCGTCTGTCTGTTTTGTCTGTGCTGGACGTGAGAGGGAGCGAGCTCCGCGCGCTTGAGCGTAAGCTCAGGTTCGGAGGGGCGGGGGGGGGGGGGGGAATAAGAGGAATTAAAGATCACGAGAGGATGCAGACGTAGACGCGGGGGATGGAGACGTGTAGCGTGTTAGGAGGAGAAGGGAGAGGAGGGAGAGGAGGAGGAGGAGGAGAAATGGAAATAAGACGCAGAGGCAGAGGCAGAAAGCAGAAAGCAGAAGAAACAGCAGAGGCAGAGAGGGTAGAGAAAGAGAGAGAGAGAGAATGCGTGTGTGTGTGCGTGTGTGTGTGTGTGTGTGAGAGGGAGAGAGGGAGAGAGAGAGAGAGAGAGAGAGAGAGAGAGAGAGAGACAGTGGTTGAGAACAGCTGTCGGCCACCTGCCCGCCAGCTGAGGTTGACGGTTGAGAGAAGAAAACGTTCAACCGTCAGCGGCTCTCATCAATTTGGGCTTTGTCGTCTTCTCGTCTTGGTCGAGGGCCGGCCCGTCAAGTCTCGATGGAACACGCAACTTGTCCTCAGCGCAGTACAAATACAAATCCAAACACAATCGCATGCCGTTGCCAGATGCTGTCCGGCATTGGCTCTGGCGCTGCCCGGCTTGTCGGAGAGCTGCCGTCGAATGCCTCCTACAAAAGCGGGCAAATTTCCAAACGCCATCGGCATGCCCATGCTAATCCCTTCCGGGCCCCTCGACACTGCCCCTTGTTTTTTTCTGCCTCGCTGCCTGGGCAGGTACTAGGCTACTGGGTACCTACTACTAGCAGTACCTTGGTAAACAGGGGCCCAGCAGATACTACTAGTAGTAGCAGCAGGTTGCAATAAATACCGACCAATACTCCGTACCTGGATGCTTAAGGACGTGCGGCCACAGTCGCCCTGTGTGAATGTACTAAGTACTACTAGTAGTAGTACGTATTATTAGTAGTATTAGTACTACTACTAGTAGTATGTGCTCGCCGTTGACCGCTAGCTGCTGGCTGCGTCGTCCCTGCCTCCCTCTTCGTCTTGGTTCTGCCTGTCGATTTGTCATTCCAACTAATCCCTCGTCCCTCGTCCCTCGTCCCTCGTCCCGGGCAGGTGCGCCGCAGGACTTGGATCCTGGGCGGCTGCAGATTGGGCAGGTGTGCCCCCCCCCGCACCTGCCCACGTTCCCGGCTTGGGCCACCTGCAACCTTCTGCCGAGCCACTCCACATCCGCCATCCACGGACCAGTAGCCACTGACCACTGACCACCGACCGCCATCCAGCAGCAGCCAGCGGCCAGCGGCCAGCCCAACAAGCCAAGCCGCCAGCGTGAGCCGAAGTCTCTCAGACGTCCTCCCATAAGTCCCATCCCGCGGGGGGGGGGGGGGGGGGGGG
>JABAEC010000173.1:0-15643 GCA_013435705.1 Claviceps paspali | reverse complement strand
GCCGTCCCCCCCTATGGCCCACCCCGCCCCCCCCCCCCCCCCCCCCCCGGCTCGCGGTTCGCAATGCGCTAATAATGGGATGCCTGACGTTGATCCTTCGAGCGAGCTCTCCAGGTCTCATCCCAGCACAGCGCTTAACCAGTCCACCGACTCCTCCGCCGCCATACGCAAGCCATCTCCCGAGCTCTCTCTCTCGCCCCGAAACCTGTTTCAGAACAAACAAACAAACGAAAAAAGAAAAAAAAAGAAAAAAGAAAAAAGGAAAAAGGAAAAAAAGAAGAAGAAGAAGAAGAAGAAGAAGAAGAAGAAGAAGAAGAAGAAGAAGAAAAGAGCCGTCAACAAATGGCGTGCCGAGCAGCGACGGCCGCCCGTATCCTGCCTTGCCTGGCATCTATTTCGACGCATTGTTCGACGTGTCCCCGAAATCACAAGTCAATCGTTGCACTCGCGTCGCATCACATTCGGGTCAATCTTGGGAGAGCATCGTGTCATGCTTGCCCGTGACGAGTCTTGTGTGTGTATTGATGTCAATCACTACTTCCACTGCTGCATGTTAGCAGCTGGCGGAAATAGCCCCAGTCGTGAGCACTCAATGGGCGAGCAAGTCCGAAACGACCAGAAACGGCGCAGGTCAAGGGGCATGCACGCATCGGTCGATACCCATCGTCGTTTTCTCTTGGGCATTGATCAATGGCCATGCGCTTCTCTAGTGCCAAGCCACAAAAAACTTGGCGTCAGATCGTGAGATGGTTCGCTTTCCCCTCGCACTACCAGCACAGTTTGTTTCTTGGCTGCGCATAGTCTGATGCGTTGAAACGGACGCGGGCGCTAGACTATTCTTGTATTTCAGGCGTCCTAGATTCCTACTTGGAATCCATTGCTGCCTACCAACGTAGTATAATAACAGAATAACAGATGCTACTGTGGAAGTCGCGATAGCCGGTTGTGCACAGGACTGGATTCTTTTTATTCTCCGTATTTTTTCCTTCTCTCCTTTTTCTCATACATATCATCGTATTGCGCAGAAAGGTCTTCTCCCCCCCCCCCCCCCCCCCCCCCCCCCCCATGACCCCCGCTTGCCTCTGCTCTGTGGCGCTGCTGTGCCGACACCAAGATCGCCGCTGCATATCTGGGGTATTCACAGGGCCGGTTCGTCCCTTTTCACGGTGTTGGTGCGTCGGCTTCGGCCGCCCTCCTGATTGGCTTTGCTTGGCACACGGTTTTGTTGGTTCTAGAGTGAGGAACCTGCGGCAGATATATCTACACGACAAGGGACCGCAATTAGACGACGGAAATTTTTTGTATGTGTCCGACTGACTTCCACGTGCATGCACGCAGGGAGAGAATTATCTCCTCTGGTCCATCGTCCGAGCTTGAGGAGCCCAAGAAGCTGGTCTGGCATAGGGTAGGCACGCATATCATCTAAGCAACAACGACCACCGCTCCCACAAATCAACTCATCCATCCATCCCAACCATGACAGGCCGTTGAGGGCGACAGAAGAGAGTGGCATGGTCCAGGTTCAATCTTCGGTGGGGAAAGAGCAAGTCAGAGAGAAGCTTCCAAATACCAGACTAACGAACACATGGCCCAACCCTTTTTTTTTCTCTGACCAATGTCCAACACGATAAGATGTCATGGTACGCAGCCCTAAGACCCCCCCTCCCCGGGCTCTCCACCCCACCTTCACACCCCCCCCCCCCCTCTTTCTTCTTATCTTTTCTTTTTCTTCCATTTTTCTCCCTTGCCGCCGTTTCCAGACATGTATGAATCATACATACAAACAATCCGTGACAACCCCACGTCATTGGTGCAAATGTGGGGACTTGACGGCGACCGGCGGACAGGCTCAGGATGAGAGTTCGGCATTTTTATTCTTGTCATTGACCGCCATCCATCGTTGTCTTCACGGCACCCGCTGACAAGGTACACGCCCAATGACCGTATATGCCAGAAGCTTGACCAACGCAAGGATCCAACGACTAGGCGAGCAACTCCAGCGCACAATGTCTTCCAAAACCATCTCCGGTAGCACGACCGTGGCGGCCGCTCCATGGCGTGAGGCTTTCATTTCAGACATGGAGTCGATGAAACCACCAAATTTCACGCTGAGCTCGGTATATCAAGTCTCTCCGTCGTACCATGTCCCAAGAGCTCGGACCGTCGTATACCGCGGAATGTGGGCTTCCATCGTGCCCAACAGCAAGAACCCGGCAGCTCTCAATCCCGCGTCGTACCAGACCGACCTGCCGACCATGACCACTGATGTACGCATGGACAAAGTGCCTGAGATGTTCCCGACGTCGATCCCAGCCGACGCCCCCCTCTCGGCCAAAGGTGGTCCCGTTGAAGCCGTCTTCTGGGCCGACCAGTCCAAGACCCAATGGCGTCTCCGCGGTCATGTGTACATGATCGGCCCGGATATTGATTCAGACCGCGCGGCACCCGTGAGGGAGTCTCTGATGCGGTACATGCAAAAGAAGCACGCTGAGAAGGAGGCCGACGAATCCTGGAGCTGGTCCCGCGAGCTGACAGCTCACTTCGGTAATATCAGCCCTTCCATGAGAGGCACGTTTCGGAATCCTCCGCCGGGGACACCTAGGAGCGAGGAGCCGGAGCAGGGGCTCTTCCTGGGCCAGAAGGTTGAGGATCTGAACGACGGCGTCGCAAGGAAAAACTTCAGGGTTCTGATCATTGTGCCGGAGGAGGTGGACAAAGTCGACTTGGCCGATGCTCAAGGGGGGCGTCGCTGGAAGTACACCCTCGAGGGAGAGGCGTGGAAAGAAACCGAGCTGTGGCCGTGAATGTAAGGGGAAGCTGGATGGTCGGCTCTGAATCGGAGCATACGCGTACGTAGCTCGCATTGTCCAAAAAAAAAAAAAAGAGAAAATCCCTGCTTTCTCGTCAAGGATCTCGCTTGTTCTTTGTCCGTCTAAATAAAAAAAGGAGGCAAATGAAACACACCAAAACGTCTGCCTCTACGAATGAAGATGACGAGACTGGACCTGACTGAATACCACGTATCGATTTTACCCCTCCAGACCAAACGTTTCCATCACCACAACTGTTGAAAGACTTCTATAGAAGGTCATCCTTTCCCCCCTCTGCTGATGACGCAAGACACACCGAAGGCCCCCCAAGTCCATGTTCGTCCTGCGCGATATCCAGTTGTTCTTCCTCGTTTCCATGGTATCAGGCGACAACACCAGGCAAAGATGTCCATCCTGTTCCCCTTTCTCTCTTCCTCGGTGCCACACAGCGGTACCAACCAGAGAGCATGTACTCTTCATGAAGCCACCATAACATGGGTCTCCGTCACACAAGCGTTCCTGCCATCCGGAGCAAAATATGCCGCTCCTCACCCGCTGTGATATAACACTTGTTTGCAGGGCGTCCTTGACTAGAGCAAGGGGGTGGTTTGTGAAGCGGAAATCACGGTATCTTATTATAGTATTATAGAATGCTGCTACAGATCGTGTACTACGTATGTAGGATTATGCTAAAACGTGGCACTCGGGCATTAGGAGCCCCATCCAGGGAAAAAAAAAAGGGGGGGGGGGGGGGGTTGTTGTGTCTCCTTTTCCATTCACGGGTCAGCTCGGAGGAAGTATGTGTATTTGTTTTTGGGCTCGGGTGTTTCGGTGAATCGGGTGCGGGAGGAGAAGCAGAGATGGGAAGAGGAAGACCGGGGAGGGTGGTCGGCGGCGCGGGAGTACGAGTCCGCGGACATTTTGTGGATTTCGAGTTTCGTGCGCGCGGATGGCTTCTGGGTCTCCCAGATGGCAGACGAGTGGCTTTTTTTGCGTACCGGCCGCTCCATGATTCGGTACGTGGTTTTTTTTTTTGAGCGGTAGAGCGGGTTGGACGGAGGGATGGATGGATGGATGGATGGATGGATGCGGGAAGGGGAAGGGGAGGGGATGGAGGAGAGAGCACGGGAACGAACCATGACGATGCGTCATCAGTCGGAGTTGCTACAAAAGAGTGAGGGAAAGAGGAGGGACAGCCATGCTGAACACGAGATTGCGCCGTTACGAGGTGAAATGGTAAATTAAAAAAAAATATGATTGCCTTTTTTTTTGTTTTTAAATAAATAAATAAATAAATAAATAAATAAAAACTCTGAGAAGATGCAAAGCCGGCCGTGAAACGGGTTTGGACTCATTCAAATCCAACGGGGTTTCTTCCTCTCTCTTCGTTGGGAGGGGAACCTTGGACATGGCCAACTCGATATAGGCCGGGTACCTGTATCACTTTTACCCCCCCCCCCCCCCCCCTCTCCCCCTTTCCAAACTTGTTTGCATGGACGGCGTCTGGGAGAAACGGAAGCACAGCCGAGTGATGTGGGTTGGATTTGGACCAGGCCCCGACGCAAGATGACTCGACATCCCGGCTTGATCGGGATTCTTTCATCATCATCATCATCATCATGACCATCGTCATCGTCATCATAATTACCATTATGAGTTTTAACCTGCCTCGTGTTTCTTCACAGTAACCATGTATCGCATGTATATGTGTATATGTAGTATGTACAGAGGTGACTAGGCCGTGCCATTTCACGGGAGGGGAGGCGTTTGCTTTCTTGGACGCGATGAAACCGCTCAGCCCGATCAGAGTCCCAACTCACCCCACAATAAATCCCGCCAGAAGGCATCGCGGTCGATTGGTGAGCGAGCGACGTGTGGAGATGTAGGTGTGAACGGTCGAGGCGTGGTCTTGATGAACTACTATAGTACATAGTCGTTGTGAAGCTATTACCGTCTGTGATGACAATGACTCTGCTTATGACTACTAGACACGATTACCTCACAGCACTGTAAAAAAAAAGGGGGGGGGCTGGATCGAGTAAGGAACAAAAACATCTTCCTACGTCTTGATGGGTGCACTGCCGTCCGTCCACGTCTGTCTGTCTACCGCCATCAGAATTCTCTATACTGCAGGACATGTCCCCCCCTCCCCCCCCCCCCCCCCCTTTTTTTTTTCTCTGCAGAGAATGTCGAAACAATACCGGCTGGCACAGGGCTCGAGCGGCAGGGGATAAAAAGAACATGAAAGAGAAGACAAACCACGTAAAAGCCTCACCGGTGTCGTCGAAAGCAAGTAGTAGTAGTAGTAGTAGTAGTAGTAGTGGCGGGTATTCAGAGTAGCAATTCCTGAAACCATCTCGCGCCAAGCAACAAACGGTGACAATGGAGCTCGCCCCGACCATTAAAGTTCGTCATTGCGCCTAGGCGAGCCATCTTCTCCATGGTGAAGTAAGATTCCGACGCTCGCTCAACGAAGAAAGAAAGAAATAAAGAAAGTTAGAAAGTTAGAAAGTTAGAAAGAAAAAACGAAAGAAAGAAAAAAGAAGCCAATGGTGGTGATGAAGCTCGAGAAAGGGCAGAATCACGCGCGACTGGGCGCGGTTGACGGATGAGTCGATGACTGCAGGACAATTCTCCTTTATTTATTAGGAGGGAAATTTCTCCGACCTACGAGGCCGGCGCCAGAACCCTGATTGCCAAAGGGGAAGAAGACGCCGACGACTTGCCTCTTTGGCTGCCGTCACTTGCAGAGGAATGTTGCGGTTTTTGGCTTCGGGATCCACGATGGATGCACGAGACAGACGCAACCCATCCGCCCCTATTGTCCCTGACAGCCCGGGCTGAGCGCGCGTTCCCGTCACCGATTCGCGATCCAGCGGCCATTCCTCCTGTTTGCAGTCGCAGGGCTTCGAGTCGGGACTCTCGACTCTCTCTCTCTCTCTCTCTCTCTCTATCTGTGCGTACATTGTGATTCTCGCAGCATGCACAGTCGCGTGTACTTTGCTTTTGTCGTCCTCTTGTTCGATGTCGGTTATGAGAAGAAGAAAAAGAAGAAGAAGAAAAGAAAAAAAAAGAAAAGCCGCCTTTTCTTTTTCTTCTTCTTTTTCGAAATGGACTGAAGCGAACCGAAGCGAACCCGATACCGTCTGTGTCGATCGACTTGTCCAGCACGGGGAGAAAAGATAAAGAGATGAAGGAAATGCAGAGCTGCAAAACCCACCCCTCACCTCAGATTCTCTTCTGTGGGCATCTGTCGAGCTTGGTGTTGGTGTTCATCTTGTGGTGGGTGCTCCTCACAACACGACGTTTTCTTGTTGGATCGACCCGATGATGCGCGGTGCATGCTGATCTCGTCGTCGTCGTCGTCGGTCGATGGCTTGTTGCCCGTTGTTTACTCTTCTTTCCTGCCCCGTTATCTCGTCTTTGGAGAGCTCGAGATGCATCGAGAAGTGATGGGCCGTCGGTCAAGGAAGCGTTGCAGAGCGTGCCGGCACATCGTCTCTGCCTGATTTCTCAAACGCAGAGACGGCGGTCAACAGTCTGTCCTGGCCGTGCGTGTCCATATCCAAGAGACGACCGACCGGTTTTGCTCGTGGTTATGCGTTGACGTGCAGCGACGGAAAGTCTCTGACCATACTAATATTTAGTAGTTGTATGTAGCTGACGTTTTGCGGGAGCCACCTTTTTTTTTTCTTTTTTTTTTCTGTCTTGCCTCAGTTCTGTCTGACTCCGTCCGTCCATATTCCATCCATCCATCCCCACATACCCCCCCCCCCCCCCCCCCTGGTCCAAATACTCTTTCTCTCTCTCTCTTTCAGCTCCAGTCTTCCAAGCTCGCCGTCGGTTGCCGTCCGGTCAATCAATTCGTTATTTCATTGTCTACACGCCAGCCGTGATAATGCTCACCGCGGAACCAGCTTCCTTCTTCTCATAGCCACGACGATCAAAGACCCCCCCCCCCCCCCCACCCTTTTCATCCTTTTCGCTTTCCCGATCTGCTTCGTCTGCCGTCAGCCGTTCTTCCGCACTCCCGGCCTCGTCTCGACGCAGCACAATTGATTGATTGCGTGAGCCAATTTTCGCCCCTGCGACATCTTCTTCCCCCTCTGAGCCCGAGTCTCTACCTCGCCTGTCCGAAAAAAAAGTCTTTCCCTCCTCAGTGGCGCGTTAGGCCTTGGACGCCTAACGCCGCCACACCGACGATTCCGCCAACAACAACCATTTCGCCCGGGGAAACAGCTTCTCGAGACATGGCAATGGAAGCCCTCCGCAACCTGGCCACCAATATCCCCGACTGGCAACGGCGTCTGAGTGACCTGAATGGGCAGATCGAGCACAGGCAGGCCGAGCTCGCCGCCTTGGCTTGCTCCGCCAACAACTCTGCGCCGCCGCCTCGGCCTTCTCTCCGCAACAAAGGCTCATCGGAGTCGCTCAAGCCCAAGGACGATGGCCCGATGCACCCCGACCCGGAATCTTCCCTCCCTCCCGTCCAGAATTGCTCCAAACGTCCCGCACCCCCCGGCACACCGTCGACGCCTTCCAAAGAAGCCCAGATGCCAGCATCACCTCCGAGCCCCGGCAGCGAAAACCGCGCAGCACTGCATCAGCAGATCCGCGGGTCTGTCGCCGCCCATACATGCATTCCGGTCCAAGCAAAGAAGAAGCGTCGATCCAATTCTGTCCTGTCCGCAGAGGCCGCCACACCCACCTGTCGCACCCGAAACATGATCATTGTATACTATGACAGCTTTGTGCAAGGCTTCTTCGACGATTTAGTCCGGTTCGTGTCCTCCAGCAGAAACCTCATGCGAAAGGCAAAAATGGCCGCCAAAGTCGCGCAGATCAAACGTATGGCCGAGCTCGAAATCGCCAATGACGCGAGACGGTCCAGCGCCGAGCGATTCGCCGTCGATGCACTTCCATCTCTGCGATATATGAATACCCGTCGACTCGGACCCCTTTCCGAAGACCAGTCGTCTGCAAAATCAAGACAATCCGGAGGCTCGAATGAGCCCGTCGATGTCTATGACTCCATCGACAAGAGCCTCGAGTTCGTCCAGAGCACTTGCGAGCATAGCGCCCACCAGTTCTTGCGACACGCAGACTGCTACGATGAGATCAGGAAAATTCAGGCCCGGTTGGTGGACGTGCTGCAAGAATCAAAAGACGAAATCGAACGCGTTCAGCGCGAAGATCCCGAGCTCGCCAGGGAGTCGGGAAACGTGGGCAAGGCCCGCATGCATCGTTCCATCAGCGTAAGGCGAGACATGACGGCCGAGGGAAAAGATGGGGCCACGGCCGAGACGGAGAAACGCTCGACACTGGAGAAGGCCCCGATGCCGACTCTCGCTCCCGAGCCCCCAATGCTCGAGGTAGATCCGAACCCAGACGAGGACTTGGATGAGTTTCTGCCCAAGCTGCAATACCGGTCCACCAGGTTGATGCGAAGTGGTGCGATTTGAATCCAAACACGATGACAGAAATACCGAGAAGAACAAGAGGAGGGGGGGGGGGGGGAAGGTGGAATTTTTTTTCTCTTCTCTCTCTCTCTCTCTTTCTTTTCTTTTCTTTTGATTTCAAAATAATATCAAAACAAAGCAACGAATAAAACGTTGACGCCGGGCATATGGAATTGCATTTAGGTACTAGGTATATACGAGGTAGTAGTTGGTCATGGTCATGGGCATTCATCGGTAAGGGATAGGCTTTGTCTTTGTCTTTGTCTTTTTTTTTTTTCCCTTTCTTTCCTTTCTTTCCTTCTTTCGTCTATCTCTCTCTCTCTCTCTCTTTTTTTTTTCTTTCTTATTTTCTTTTCTTTTTTTTCTTTCTTTCTTTCTTCTCTCTTTTTTTCTCTTCTTACTTTTTAGAGCGAATTGCATAGTACCAAGGGAAGACCGGGCTGCGCTTCACACTCTTTCAAGAGGTGCTTTGATTTTTCCTCCTTTCTTTTTCAAACACGTTTTATTGTTGCATGTAAATGGGATACCCTAGCAATTGAAAATATCTTTTTTTTTTTTTCGACATGTCAACGGCGCAGTTACTACTAGTATAGTAGTAGTAGGGAAGTAGTAGTAGTAGTAGTAGTAGTAAGGAAGTAGTTAGTACTTACAAAGGTTACCGGGTACTAGGGGGTACTTGCCAGGACAGCATGCATCAGAACAGTGGATAAGATGTACTCGGAACTTATTGGCTATCGGTAGTAGGGCCATTCAAGTTGACAGCTGCTCCTGATGACATACCCGCCCCCCCTCCCTCCTCGTCGTCAACATCCGTCCGTCTTTCTTTCATCAACACCAACCGTTTCTCCTTTGAGCACCCCATCCGCCTCATCAAGACGTTCGTAATCCTACCCACTCCCCCCTCTTGGCTCACTTCACTGCGCAATCCGCGCTCGAGGTCGAAAAAATGACGAGCGATCCAATACAACGATAGCCAGTCTAGAGCGCCACTCGCACCGTATCTGGCCACGACTGTCGACAAAAAAAAAAAAAGGAAAAAAAAAAAAAAAAGAGCAAACTCGGCAGCGAGCATGGGCCAGGGCTTTTCGCTGGCAACGCCTTCGGCCGGCTCGGCCGGCATCGATATCGTGCAGTTGCAGGACATACAGTATGAACGCAGCATCGGTAACGCACGGTTCATGAAGAGTATTCGTGGACGCCACGAACACGGCGTCGTTTTGGTCAAGGTGTTGCTGAAGCCTTACGCAGAAGCTAATCTCGACGAGTACAAGCAGAAACTTCTTGGTGGGTGGCACCCCTGCCTCACGTCTTTCCGTCACAGCGTTTGATGGGAGACCTGCCAGTCAGTCGCTGATGTTATGGTGCGCTGCCAGAGGAACGAAAGATTCTGATCGACGTCCCCAACGCCCTTCCCTTCCAGCGCATCATCGAGACGGAAACCAACGGATATCTCGTCCGGCAGTTCCAGTACAGTTCGCTCTACGACAGGCTTAGCACGCGCCCCTTCCTCGAGGACGTTGAGAAGAAATGGCTCGCGTTTCAGCTGCTCTGCGCGCTCCGCGACTGTCACGCCCGGGACGTTTACCACGGGGACATCAAGGCGCAAAACGTGCTGGTCACCTCGTGGAACTGGTTGTATCTGACGGACTTCTCGTCAGCATACAAGCCGATATTGCTGCCAGACGACAACCCCGGGGACTTCTCCTATTTCTTCGACACGTCGGGTCGCCGAACATGCTACATTGCCCCGGAGCGCTTCTACGCCTCGGGCGAGGGGCCCCCGCCAGATGCCAAGATGACGTGGGCCATGGATATATTCAGTGCCGGCTGCGTCATCGCTCAAATGTTCCTGGAAACCGAAATGTTCAGTCTCGCCCAGCTCTACAAGTACCGACGGGGAGAGTATGACCCTGCCATGACGCATCTCAGTGTCATTTCCGACAAGGACGTCCGGGACATGATCGCGCACATGATCCAGTTGGATCCGGAAAAGCGCTATTCGGCTGATCAGTATCTTGAGTTTTGGAAGGGAAAAGTCTTCCCAGCCTACTTCTACAACTTCTTGCACCAGTACATGGAGCTCATAACCGACCCGTCTTCCGGCAACAACCCCATGTCGGGCTGCCAGAGGAACATGGGCGAGTCCGACGACAGAATCGACCGTGTGTTCTACGACTTTGACAAGATCTCCTACTTTCTGGGCTATCAGTCGGAAAAGAGGACATCCACGGTGCCGCCGCCAGTGGGCCGGCTGGCCTTGGGTCATTTCCCCGTTCGCCTGAGCATCCCGAATCACGAACACGTCGTTTCGGCCGATCTCGAGCCGCCCGAAGACGACGGCACCTTGATATTCTTGACCCTCATCGTGTCGTCCTTGCGCACCACGGCCAGAGCGTCATCACGAGTGCGGGCCTGCGATATCCTCTTGGCCTTTGCCGAGCGGCTGACTGACGAGGCCAAGCTGGACCGAGTGTTGCCCTACCTCATGACCTTGCTGGCCAAGGAGGAGACCGATGCTGTGATTGTGGCTGCCATCCGCACCATCACGCAGCTTTTGCAACTGGTCCACATGCCCACCCCGATCAACTCCCACGTGCTGGTCGAGTACGTCCTGCCGCGGTTGGAGATCGCCCTGGGATCGCGGTCACGCGTGGCAGGCCCCCTGGTCAGGGCCACATACGCCTCGTGCATCGGCAGCCTCGCGTCGACGGCCCGGCGGTTTTTGGAGATTTCCTCGAGCCTACGAGCGGACGGATCGACGCCAATCACAGATCCAGAAGTCGAACCCGGCGCCCAAGCCGAAGCCAGCTTCGAAAGCGCATTCGACGACGCAGGACGCGAGCTCTTCGAGGTCCTCGAAAGCCACGCGAAGCAGCTCGTGGAAGACACAGACGTCCACGTCCGGAGAGCCTTTCTGGCATCGGTGCCAGAGCTCTGCATGTTCTTCCAGGAACACGCAAACGACATACTGCTGACGCACCTCAACACCTACCTCAACGACCGCGACTGGACGCTCAAATGCGCCCTTTTCGACACCATCGTCGGCATAGCCACCTTCATTGGCAGCACGAGCCTGGAGGAGTTCATGCTGCCTCTGATGCTGCAGGCTCTGGCCGATGCCGAGGAAACCGTGGTCCAGGCGGCGCTGCATTCGCTGGCTCACCTCGCGGGCCTCGGGTTGCTGTCCAAACCGAGAGTCTGGGAGCTGGCCGACCTCGTCGGACGGTTCACGATGCACCCAAACATCTGGATCCGGGAGGCGGCCGCCGACTTCATCGCGCAGGCGGCCAGGTTTCTCGACATCGCCGATGTACGATGCGTACTGCTTCCGCTCATGACGCCCTACCTGAAAATCAGACCCTTGGCCAGGCTTGACGAGCTGGGCTTGCTCGAGTCGTTGAAGAAGCCCCTGACGAGGGCCGTGTTCGACCAAGCCATAATTTGGGCCGAGCAGACGGACCGAGGCGTCTTCTGGAAGCCGCCGCAAAAGATGCGCTCTCTGGCGGCCGGCCCCTCGAGCGCGAGGCCATCCAAGGACCCCAACGTCGGCATGATGAGCAAGGTTGTGCGGAACGACGAGGACGAGCAATGGCTCCTCAAGCTCCGAAATCTCGGGCTCAGAGAAGAAGACGACGTGAAGCTGTTCGCCCTTCGAGAATTCATCTGGCGGCTCAGCAGGGCCAGGGCCAGGGACCGGGGAACCGGAGAACCGAGCGGCCACTCGGGCATGATATCGCTGAAGGAGCTTGGAGTCACGCCACAAACGGTCTTCTTCAACGACGCACCTCTACGCGACCCGACCGCGGCGCCTGATCTGGAGTCGCCGGCGGGACCGTACACCATCGCGGATGCTTTACTGGACGCCTCCATGACTATAGACGATGCCGTCGGCGGGAAAAGGAAAGCGGCGCCGCCTGCCGGCCAGATACGACGCGTGCAGAGCGCAGGGCTGCCCCATCCTCATCCTCCGTCGGTGACGCGGAAACGGCTGTTGTCCCCGGCCGGAAGCACACGCGCCAGCTCCCGACACTCGAGAAGAGGGTCATCCGAGAGCAAAGCGGCGGGAAAAGGCGGTGCGTCGGGCGAAGACGGGCTCCATCTGACCAGGAGGAGGATGCTTCACCAGCCGAGTGCCCTGAGCCTCCTCGACAGGAAGGATGGCAACAAGACCGCGGCAGAGACGGGCACGAGCGACGCCAATGCCTTTGGAGAAGTGGAAGGACCCTTTCCACAGGGCACCCCGACGTCCCCCGCGACGCCGGCGGGGGACAAGAGAGACCACGGCCGGCCAGCTTCCCGGCAGGCCAGACATACGTACGAAGGGACGGATCCCAACATCCAGCGGATGCTGGACCAGATGTACATTGACAACTTCCCGCGGGACGTGCTGGAGTTCGGACCCATGGTGCAGCCGATGTCCAGGAGCAGGGCTCGGGCCGCCGCCGGCGCGCAGCACGGAGACGACCACTGGCGGCCAGAGGGACATTTGGTCGCCACGCTCGGAGAGCACGAGGGACCCATCAACCGGGTGGTGGCGTCGCCCGATCATGTCTTCTTCATCACGGGAGGCAACGACGGCTGCGTCCGGGTCTGGGACGCGGCGAGGCTGGAGCGGAACACGACCCATCGCTCCCGGCAGACGCACAAGCACGCCGACGGCGCGCGCGTAGTGGCCTTGTGCTTCGTGGAAAACTCGCACTGCTTCGTCAGCTGTGCCACGGACGGAAGCGTGCACGTGGTCAAGGTCGACACGGCCCCGGCCGGCGGCGTCATCAGGTACGGTAAGCTGCGGACCGTCCGCGAACACGGGCTGGCGGACGGAGAGTTCGCCGTGTGGTGCGAGCACTTCAGACAAGACTCCAGCTCGGTGCTGCTGCTGGCAACGAACCGGTCCAGGATCGTGGCCATCGAGCTGCGGACAATGACGCCGCTGTACGTCCTGGAGAATCCCGTCCACCACGGGGCGCCCACGTGCTTCTGCGTGGACCGGAAGCGCAACTGGCTGTGCGTGGGCACGTCGCACGGCGTCGTGGACCTGTGGGACCTGCGCTTCAAGATGAGGCTCCGCGGCTGGGGCGTGCCGGGCAAGGGGGCCATCTACCGCATGTGCGTCCATCCGACGAGGGGTCGGGGCAAATGGGTCTGCGTCGCGGGAGGAACGGGTCAGGGAGAGGTGACGGTGTGGGATCTGGAGAAGACGACGTGCCGAGAGATATACCGCACGGCTGGCAACAAGGAAAACGGCCCGGGGGGCTACACCGCGTGGGACGTCGACGGGGACGGACAGAACGAGGGCATGCTGGGCCGCTTCGCGACGAACCTCGCCGAGAGCAACCAGGCGTCCAACGCGGACCGGGGCGTGCGCGCCATGGTCGCCGGCACGGGCGCGGCCGAAGAGTCGCGCGACGTGCGCCACGCGTTCATCATGACGGGCGGATCCGACAAGAAGCTTCGCTTCTGGGACATGTCTCGCATCGAGAGCTCGCGCGTCTTCAGCGGCCTCTGCTGGGACGAGCAGCAGCCGTGGTACAGCGCCGCGCATCCCACCTCTGCGCTGACGGTGAATACGGAAAGGGAAAGGGCACGCGGGGACGCGTCGTCGGCGGCGGCGGCTGCTGCGGCCGGGGAAAGAAACGGGAATGCCAACGGAGGAGCGTCGTCGTCGTCGTCGTCATCTAGGGCGAAGGGCTCTGGCGGACGTCCGCCCAGGTCAACGGTCATTTCGCTCGAGCAGCAGTCTTTGTTGCAGTCCCACCTCGATGGCGTGATGGACATGGCGCTTTTGGAATATCCTTACACGATGACGGTGAGCGTGGATCGGGCTGGGGTTGTATTTGTGTTTCAGTAGGCGATGGATATTTCTTTTTGAGGTAGGGGGGAGAAGTAGGGGGGAGAAGAAGGATAATAAAGGTTACTACTATATCAGGCTGGATGGAGTCTGGATTTCGTTTCCTTTTCTTTGCTCTTTTATTTAATTTTTTTTTCTCTGTATAATTGTGAGAGGGATATTAATACAATGATTGTGAGTGTGGACAAGACGGGAGTTGTTACGGAATTGATTGACGACGCAGTGCTTGTACTACTGGGTCAAAAAGGGTCTACGGCAACGATCGGTTGATGATTGCAGTTGGTATGAGCCATTATGAGACGTTTCGGCGCGTAACAGGAGTTGTGTTTGTGTTTCAGTAGGCAATGGGTATTTCTTTCGTGACGGGGAATGATAACAAAAAAAAAAAAAAAAAAATCAGTAGGCTAGATAGATAAGAGTCTGGTTTCCTTCTTTCTTCTCCTATTATTTGAAACAGCGAGAGTGCGAACCAGCAGGTACGGGTCGCACGACACAAAACAACAAGGTGCCCTCCGCAGAAAAGATCAAGATCCCCCGAATGAGCTCCGGCCCATCTATCCATCATCTTTCTACGCTGGTCTGTGCCGCCCAGCCCCTTCTGCATAACCAGCGAACTGGCTACGCTCAGTGACCGGTCGATGGCTAGCAGAAGTCGGCAGACGCGGGCTCAATCTTATATGGTCTGTTGAGATTTTTGCATTCGGCCATAAACTGATACTGCCATTTTTTGCAGCCTCCATCACTGGGCTTTGTGTATCCCTGGTAGGCCCGGACGGGACAGCCGTAGATATTAAAGTCGTGGAAAAGAACGCCGCTGTTCCATTCGACGTATTGAGTCTTGTCGTTTTGGGCGTTTGTGCTGTTTCCCCCGGGACTGCGTTAGCCATGGTTTTTGGTGCGCTTGTGTGTGGGTGGCTATGAGGTGCAGACCGGAAACATGGAGAAGAAAAAAGGATCGAGACAAGACTTACAATCGCACGCAGCAGTATTGCTTCTCCCTCTTCTCGAGGGCGGCTAGGTCGTTACCGTCGGCGATGGGAGAGGCGTTGATGACGGATGCCTCGAGGGCGTAGATGGCCAGGCTGCCGAGAACGGTGGTGAACTTCATGACGGCGGTTTTTGTTTTTTTTTTGTTTTTGTTTTTGCTTTGTTTCCTGTGTTTGTGGTTTTGCCCGGAGAAGTCTGTTGTTGTTTTGGCGAGGGTCGTGGGAGGAGGAGGAGAGGGGGGGGGGAGACGAGAAACCGGTGGTCCGGTTCTCTTTTTTATAGAAGTTCCCTTCTCGTGCCACGCATCCTTCGCCGCCAGTTGGAATTGGCTAGGAGTAAGCGCCTATGCCTCTTCGTGCCTCGGACCTCGAAGGAAGAACGGCCAAGCGCCCGTGACCGAATTGTCGTCTATGTGGCGGGGGGGGGGGGGGGGGGGGGGGGGGGGGGGGGGGGGGGGGGGGGGGGGGGGGGGGGGGGGGGGGGGGGGGGGGGGGGGGGGGGGGGGGGGGGGGGGGGGGGGGGGGGGGGGGGGGGGGGGG
>JABAEC010000172.1:0-46383 GCA_013435705.1 Claviceps paspali | reverse complement strand
TAATAATGTTTGGTTGGAGCTTCTCGCGTGCCCCCCCCCCCCCCCCCCCGAGCCGCCGACAGCACCCATCCACATATGTCGGTAGACAGATGAGGGGGTCGTGGTGGATAGGAATCCGAGCGAGATTTGCTCATCTCAACGGCCGACGCCGTGAACACATACGCACACGCATATTCATCGTCCGCTTTGGGTCCCGAGCCGCTGACGACGGATGGCTGTCTGTCTGGTGGCGTGGCGTGCTTGGATCAGTCAGTTTTTGACCATCGTTGCACGTCCTTCTTCCCCCCCCCCCCGTTCGTCGTGCTGCTCTCCTCTCTTTCGGCCGATTGCGAGCCAAGGATGAGACGTGGCCAGCTTCTGTTTTCCGCCATCACGCATCACGACGTCGTTCCACGTTTCACTCTATCCCTGCCGCGCCTGGTTCCGCTTGCCCGATTCTCAAAACCCGATCCGCTCGCCTGATAACCATCGGACCCATCGTGTTCCGTGCAACGGCTTGGATGGCTGGAATGGGAAATTGTGGTTGGGCCAATGATCGCCGCCAAGATTTGAACGATTCATTGTGGATTCGGGAGCGCCGATGCCAGGGAAGGCTTGTTTTTCCCCCTTTTCTGAAGAAGAAGTGAACCAGCCATGCAACATGATGAAGCTTAGCTGTCGCTGTCACACAAACAAGTGGATTCCGGCCGCTTTTCCGATGGCTGCCCACAATTCATGGCAAGCTCCGACCTGCACTTTCATACTACGTGCTCGTAAATGCTTCATCAGATTTCTCTTGAGCCTTCATTGAGCCTTCAAACGCGTTTCTCTTGATGGCCCATTGTCATTTCATGCCATGCCATGCGACTGACTGGGTTGACTGAGGCCGTGGCTGATTCACAACTCACTACGGGCGGAGCAAGGAACCAGTTGAAAAGTCGCGTTGGCAGGTGCAACCCACCCAGTTGGGCAGGCAGGCACCAGGCACAGCCAGAACCAGCCAGCCGGACCGGACCATACTTCTTCCCACGCCCGGGCGCCCGATGGCTTTTGGCTTCGGCAATTTCACCTCGACTCGTCGAGGCGGGAGAGGAAAGAAAAAATTCTCCAGTCTTTCACCGATTCATTCTGGAGCACGGGATTCTCTTTTTTTCTTCTTCTTTTTTTTTCCTTCCCCCCCCCCCCACCCCTTTTCGTTGCTCTCACTCTCAACGTTTGCTACAGGGCCTTCCTAGGTGTCAACCAGATGAGCTGTTTTGCTTTGATTCGGAACACTTCTCGGCTTCGACGCCCATCCCTCTTTGCGTCGCCTCTGGTAAACAAGGACAAAAGCCACATCTGGTCCAGATCCTTCCTCGACTGTCCGCTAGTAGCAGCCCATCAGGCGCCCAAAACACACAACGAACTCATCATGACTGACAAGCCGAGAGGTCGGCGCAATGACTTTCGACGACGGCGCCATGGGCCAAGGTCGGGCCCAAGAGAGAAGTCTCATTTCTCAACTGCACACGAAGCCTCGTCTATCATGGAAGCAGATGGCCTGCAGTCCGCGGACGGTTCAAAGCCTGGTATCACTGAGGGTGTTCCTGTCGACAGTCCCCGATTCGCTGATCTCGCCGGAGAGAATCTTCTCCATCCGTCGCTCATCCAAGCCATCACCAACGACTTGAAATTCGACCACATGATGCCCGTTCAGGCCGCCACCCTCAGAGAGCTGCTACCTCCAAAAAGACAAGATTGCTTGGTCCAGGCCAGGACCGGAACGGGCAAAACAATTGCATTTCTGCTCCCAGCTCTCCAGACCATGATCGCGCAAAAGCGAGCGGCCTCGTCGACCATCTCGCTGCTAGTCATTTCTCCCACAAGAGAACTTGCGCTGCAGATTGCGAAGGAGGCCAACAGTCTTCTCCAGAGACTGCCCAAGTACCGTGTCTGCACTGCCATCGGTGGAACCAACAAGGACAAGGAGGAGAGGCAAATCTTGTCTGGCTGCGACGTGCTCATCGCCACTCCAGGTCGACTCATTGACCACATGTCGAATAAAAATATCGTCTATGCCTTCCGACAGCTGGATACTCTTGTTCTTGATGAAGCAGACCGACTGCTCGACATGGGTTTCATGCCTGCTCTGCGGGAGATCGTCGGCAAGCTACCCAGCAGGACGGAGACGAAGAGGCAGGGCATGTTGTTCTCCGCCACCATGGCGTCGCATGTCGAGAAGGTGGCTGGTCTGGTCTTATCACCAGGATACAAGTTCATCTCCACCATCCCCAAGGGAGAGGCCAACACGCATGAACGCGTTCCGCAGCTTCTGGTCAAGGTGCCCTCGTTCTCGCTGGTCCCGGCAGGCATGGTTGGAGCCATCAAGGAGGAAGCCGCCAAGCAAGATGGCTTCAAGGCCATCGTCTTTGCCCCCACGGCAGCGGCGGCCGGGTTCTACGGCAAAATCCTTTCCATGGTCCCCGGAATGCCTCCCGTGTCAATACTTCACAGCCGGATGACGCAGTCAAAGCGCACAAGGGTCACCGACGAATATCGCAACGCCTCTTCCGGCATCCTCTGCGCCACCGACGTCATCGCCCGAGGAATAGACTTTCCCGGCGTCACGACCGTCTTCCAGGTCGGCGTCCCCGCGGAAAAGCAGAGCTACATCCATCGTCTCGGCCGCACAGCCCGCGCCGACGCCCAAGGCAAGGGCGTCTTCCTCATCTGCCAGGCAGAGGCCTTCTTCCCCGAACGGATCCTCAAAGACATCACCTTCATACCGCACAACGCCGACACATCCTCGGCCGACCAGGTCAATCAGATCCTCGAGGCCCTCGACGAGCAAGACAAGGAGCAGGTGTACCAGGCCTGGCTGGGATACTACAACAACCACCTCAGGGGCCTGGGCTGGGACAAGGAAGAGCTCGTCCGCCAGGCAAACATGTTCGCCCGCGACGGCCTGGGCACCCCCGAAACACCCCCCATTCCCAAGAACATTGTCGGGAAAATGGGGCTCCGCGGCATCAGGGGTCTCAACATCGTGCCCAGCAAGCCCAGAGGGGCCCCTCGAGGAGGTCAAGAACGAGTCTAGAAACCATCCATCCATCCATCCATCCATCCATCCATCCATCCATCTTCATCTCTTCCTCTCTAGACCGACCAAGATTTATGTAGCAGCAGCAGCAGCAGCCGCCCTATAGACAAAAAAAAAGGGGGGGGGCTTCTGCACTCTCCATTTCTTTTCCTCGGCATATACTTTTTTTTGTATTTTTTTTTTTTTCAAAACAAAATCGTCTGACATCAACGTTTGTCTTTGTTATTCTTCACAAGTTCACACCACAGGAGCTTGGGGTTTTGTTTTTCTTGACCCCCTTTCCATCTTCTGTTGTAATACCACTATTTTCTCAGTTTGGGGGCCGTCGATTCATCGGCCGCCCCATGACCTAGACATAGACATTATATAGTACACAATACATCTCCCCGACTACAAACTACAGTTCATAGTTCGGCGACGTTGCCGTCGTCATCCTGCCATGTTTCTTTGGTCCCCGCTTCCATGCATGCCTTGCTGAAAAAGAAAAAAAATGCTATGCCTGTATCAACGTTTTGCGCCAATGCCCATGCCCATGCCCGTGTCCGTCGTGCCCATACATATTGTGTGTCTAGACTCTCTAGAGTGAAAGAGAGAGAGAGAGAGAAGAAGAAAAAGGACAAAAAAATATGAAAAGAAAACAATACATGCCAATGTGAGAAAAAAAAACAACCCAAACACCATGCCCATGCAATCGTTACCCACTCTCAATACTGGTAGCAGCAGTGGTAGGAGCACACATATACTTTCTTTTTTTTATTTCATCCCCTCCCCTTCTTTCCAATCAATCCAGTGCTTCACCAGACAGAATGCTCGCCAATATTCCCGCACCGGGACCGTCTGCCACAGAATCAACCTCCTTTTCTCCCACGCAGCTCGCGATTCGCTTCTCATCTCCCTGACCGCCAGAAGGCTTTCGACCGCGTTTGCTGGGCGTTTGGGCCATGCTGAAGCTGCCGGCTTTGCCCTCCACGGCGGCGACCAGTCCGAGCGTCTCCAAACTGCCCACGACCTCTCGAAACTCGGAGCTCGATAGCGGGTGCAGCAGCGAGTCTCGCGTGCAGAGCTGGCTGTATGCATCAAACAGGATCTTGATTGTCGGGGCAAGTGATTGCGATTTGGAGGGAGTCGAGGGCGTGTTTGACGACTTGACGGATGCTCTGCTTTTGTTCTCATAGGCCACCAAGGCACAGAGGGCAACCTTTTGCTGAAGATTGAGCGTCTTGAGCCGTTGATTCGTACCGTTGCTGAAGGCGGCAGCAGTGACCTTGTTGAGGTGGCCTATTGAAGCTCGAGGCGCTGTTTCAACCGTCAGGCTCTTCATAGAGGAGGCCACCATCTGCAACACACTCCGTGCTGATCCCGCCCCAGCAGCTCCGTTCACATTCTCGCCAAGGGGTCTTTTGGATGGCGTCATGAGCAAGAGCGCTTCACGCGCCTCCTGTTCATGTTTCCACCGCGTCTCGGACTCGATCAAGTCGAGCGCCCGGCGGCATATCTCAAAGGCCTTTCGAAGATCTCCCGTCTGACTCGAAACTTTTCGCGAGCAAAGATCGATAGCAGCCGGGTGTATGAAGGGGACGTATGTCTCATTACCGCCCTCTGGCATCAAATGCTTGAGCCTACTGGTAATGATGTTCTTGACCTGAGAAGCCGTGTATGGCAGAAAGGGGAGCAAATCTGGTTTCATGTTTTTCGATTTGAGTCGGGGGAGGAAACGATCCGTCAAGTCGAGAGCATTGGCGATGCCAACGAGGAGCAGGCGAGAATTCTTCTGCAGTGACCACTCAAAAACTCTGTAGAGACTCTCAAGCCCCAGAGTCAGGATGTGGTCGATTTCGTCGAGCGTTATGGAGTAGACCTTTGACGACTGCGTCTTCGGACAGAATAACTGCTGAAGATGGGACACGGCTTCAGCCTCGGTGAGATTGCCCCCTTCGCCGAGGGCAGTGAGCAAGGTGATGTAGAGGTCCTTGGAAGACTTGATGCTCATGCAGTTGATGTAAGTGCTGCTAATGCCGTCGTCCTGAGAAAGGTTTCGAGCCATCTCTGCAACCATGGCGCTTTTGCCGGTTCCGGGTGCGCCACTGACATACAGGCAGCCGTGGGGAGCGGACGATGAGCTGCGAGCCAGGAATTTTTCCAGCTGTTTGCGTTCCGACTCCCTTCCAATCAACTGGCCTGGCTCGGCACCACGGGCAAAAAGTTGTCGAGCAGAATGGTAGACGGTTTGGATAGTAGATGGTGATAGCGGGGTATTGGGTGTCAGTCGCTTGAAGAGCTTCCCGGCAGACATGACAGCATGGCGAGGCGTAGTAGGATAGCTGCTCAGCGCGTCTCGGTGTCGAGGCGTTGAAGGCGTCACTGGGTTCTTCTTTATCGACGTCTGTGATTCGGATCTCTGTCTTTTTACGGGGGCGTCCTGGACCAGGTCCACCTCGATCTTGATGGCATCACGGGCAGCATCTGGGGTATTTTGAGGATCTTGGTTTTCTTCGTCATCGTTGGCGTAGGCGAGGTATGCGTCGCGGTGACGAACTCTCTTGGTCGGAGTTTGGAAAACAACTGGTAGATGCGCGGTCAGCAAACGAAGCAACCGCGGAGAGCAGACGGACAAAAGCTGGCGGGACTTACTGGCGTCCCCATCATCGCGGTGCGTCCTCTTTCCCAAAGCAGAACGAGGCATGATTGCGGACGGTGCTTTCCCCAATAGCGAGACAAGATGGATGGATGGCGGGATGGTGTTGCTGGCTGGGGATGCAGTGTTCTTGCCGGACGGATGGGCGATGTGGGCGATGTGGGCGATGTGGTGGAAAGAATTTGAAGATGGAAAGTGCAGGTGGGAAGACGGGCTGAAGTGACGGCAGCCAGGGCAATTAAGAAGCCCACGCCCACCCGTTGGGTCGATTCTCGTTAGCCGCCCTCGCCAAATTTGTGCTGCATGAACGCGTTTGAAACGCGTTCGACCGACGCGTAGAAACCGCCGAATTCATTAAATGCTTGGTCTGTGCACTATCCGCTAAGCCCACTACTACGTATCGAGACTGTTCCACGTGATGACGCGCCATTGCCTTTTCCGATAGATTCGTCGCGCCTTCCCTCTTCCCTCCACAGACCCCCACTCTTCCTCCACCCCCACCACTGTCCACTGCACTGTGCGCATGTCCTCATTCGCAACGTTCCTTTCTCTTGATCAACGCAGCAGCGCCCGTCGCAACCACACGAAGTCCCGCGCCATCATGATGGACGACTTTGTCAGCGAGTCCGACAGCGACTACACGAGCTACTGGAGGGACTGGGTATGTTTTTTTCGATAAGTCTTGCAAGAAGCGGTGATGTGGCTGACTCTCGCGATTTGTGCGCCAGTTTATTTCGTCTCGCGGGAACGAATACTTTTGCGAAATCGACGAGGAGTACCTGACCGACCGCTTCAACCTGACGGGCTTGAACACGGAAGTGCAGTATTATCAGTATGCGCTGGACTTGGTAACCGATGTGTTTGACTTGGATTGCGACGATGAGATGAGAGAGACGATTGAGAAGTCGGCTCGGCATTTATATGGACTGGTGCATGCACGATATATTGTTACGACAAGGGGACTGACCAAGATGGTAGGTTTTTTTTTTTCTTCTGCTTTTTTTTTTCATCTCGTTTTTCTCCTCCTCGAGACATTCCCGACCCCTTCCATGGGACGCTGATGAAACACTCTTCAACTGACACGATTGAAACAAAACAAAAACAAAACAGCTCGAAAAGTATAAGAAGGCCGAGTTTGGAAAATGCCCCCGCGTCAACTGCCACTCACACCCGCTCCTCCCCATGGGCCTCAGCGACATACCCAACTTGAAGCCGGTGAAGCTGTACTGCGGGCGGTGCGAGGACACGTACAACCCCAAGTCGTCGCGGCACGCCACGATCGACGGCGCCTATTTCGGCACATCCTTCCACAACATCATATTCCAGGTGTACCCGGCCCTGATCCCGTCCAAGAGCACGGAACGATACATCCCCCGCGTCTACGGATTCAAGGTACATGCCTCGGCGGCGCTGGTCCGGTGGCAGAACGCCAAGCGCGATGAGATGCGGCGGAGGTTGAGGAAACTGGACATCGACTCGGGCTTCCACAAGGAGGAGGACGAGGACGACGACGAGGAAGATGAGGATTTGGAGTTTGAGGCTGTCGACGGAAGGGGTGGGTTGATCACCATGTGAAGAGGAGCCGGCGCGAGGAAGATGAAGAAGAGCACGCATACCCGTCGAGTTAGGTTTTCCCACATAGCGGTCTGTTTCATGGCCCCTTGCTGCAAGAGCAGTTGCAGAGGGTTTAGCATTATATAAAGAGAATACATCTTGGTTGTTCCTCCATCCCCCTCTTTCTCCTCTTCCTCTTCCTCCTCCTCCTCCTCCTCCTCCTTTCGTGTTTGCATTCTCGCTCAAAAGCAGAGCACGTAGTCCGCCGAACATGGCACTTCCATGGCCAGATATCCCCCCCCCACGACTACCTCACACACCACGACACAGCAAGACCAGTTCTCAAAGCCACATCCATTCCAGTCCCAGCAAACAAATAATGTATCAAATTCATATCTAAAAAGAAAAATTACAATATACCCTCACTCGCTGAAACGGCTTGCTTTCGCTACTATCCTACCCTATCTTACATGGGCTCCTCGGACCTTTCTTCCCTTCCGAGGGGGCCTTGTTTCGAATGGTTTTTTGGTGGTTTTTTTTTCTTCTCTTTTTCTCTTGTTTTTTTTTTTGCAAATCCACGAGGTTGGTGGGGGGTGGTCTGTGGTGTTTCTGTTTCCTGTTGTTTTGTAGTTGCTTTGGTGAGGCTTTCTGACTAGACTGTTGTTTTCACGTTATCTTTGCTTTTGCTTGCTGTTTTCTTCTTATTCTTTTTTTTTTTCCTTTTGTTTCCTTTCTACTCCTTCTCTTCTCTTCTTTGATACTGGATTTCATGCTCGAAAATTTTCCATAGTCATCATTCATGTCCCCTTTTTTTGTTCTTGTTTTTTTTTTTTATTGAAGAAAAAAAAAAGAGAGCGAATAGTCTTGGTCCTCATCACAAAGCCCCTGCCGTGTGAAAATTTCGGTCAGTCAGCCTGCGTCCATGATGGTTAGACGCCGACTTGGGATGGCCGGCCATCCATCCTCCCGAGCTCTACATCCTGGAATTGAAAGGCCTGGCCGTTTTCGCCACGCAGAGTGGGGCCGCCGGTGCCGCGGCCAGAGGAACCATGCCGTCCCGTATAGACATCCGCGTCGGCGGAATCGGCGGAATCGACGACGTCAGCACGGTGATGGGGGTCCTCGTCCGAGTTGTCACCCGCGTAGCCCAGACGGCCGACGCCGGCCCAGAAGGCGCGGTCGTGGCTGCGCGGACCCCATGCCCAGCCCGCGCCGGCCGTGATGGGCAGGTGGTAGTAGCGGAAGCTGTAGATGGCGGTGGCGATGCCGATGAGGAAGCCGAAGAGGATGTCGAAGCCGTGGTGGCGGAAATTGAACCAGCGCGAGGCGGCGATGAAAATGGCCAGGCAGAAGGGGGCGAGGGTGATGGCGAGGAGGTAGATGGGAGGCGCGGCGGCCTGTCGTCGGAGGGACTGGAGGCGAGAATTGTACCTGGCGCCGCGGGTGGCGATGCCGGACTTTGTCGTCGGTGACGGCAGGCCGCCGGCGGCGTCGGCGTTGGCGTTGCTGCTGGCCATGCGCGACGGGAAGGCCGCGTGCACGGAGTCGCTAGGGGGCCCGTTGGCCGAGGGCAGCACGAAGGGCAGCGTCACGGAGAACTTGCTCGCCAGGAACAGGGACAGGTAGATGAGGCCGGCGGCGGAGGAGGCCGAGTGGCCGCTGGGGTAGCTGCGGAACCCGTCATCGAGCTTCTGCGAGTCAGTCTGCTGGCATATGTCGGCCGAGTATAGGCGCGACCCGTTGATACCCCCGACGATAAAGTCGGCCGCGTTGGCGAGGTCGGGCTCGCACCGCGACAGCATGTCGGGCCGCGGCTTGCCGCACATGTTCTTGATGCCGCTGACGAAGAAGAAGGCGGACCCCACGGCCATGAGGAGGCCCAGCCAGCCGACGTGGAGCTCCCAGAGTTTGCGCTTCCATATGTAGGCCTGCGAGGTGCCCTTGGGAACGGTGCTCCCGGGGATGAGGATCAGGGACACGACGAAGATGACGACGACGGGGAAGAGGGCGCATAGGACGACTAGGAGCCATGCCGGAACAGTTTCGTGCTCGGTGAATGGAAAGCTTTTTTTTTTAAAAAAAAATAATATTATTATTATTAGCTGAACCCGTCGTTGGGCTACTTGTGGAAGCAATAGAAGAAGAAGAAGAAAAAGAGGAGAGCAGCGTTCATGACTCACGAGATGTTCGGATCATCCAGCGCAAAAGGACGCTTATTAGGCTCAATGCGCCCCAGGAAGCCGCCCACGACGGTAATAACCACCAACACAGACCAGTCGAGCGCGTAAGATGCCACCAGCTTGCCGGAGAAGCTGCGGGCTGTGGATCGCCCGAGGTGGGCCATTCTTTGATATTCCGACATACGCTGCCTTGAGCGTGGGAGAGGGAGAGAGTGGTCGAGGGGAGGACACTAGGGAGCAGGCAGAGAAAGATGTGGACAGGGACAGGGACGAAAGAGAATGACGAGGGGGTTTTTAGGATTCAAGAGGAGGGAAGAAATTTTAAAAAAAAAATAAGCTAGTGGCAGCACCAACGTCTTTGGCCTTCCAGGTCAGACGCAACGCACGAGGCAGCGCGGCGTGATGTGGCTATGCTGCAGGCGTCTCTCTCACGCGGACGTCACTTTCGCACCGGTTCATGGGTTTGGATTTCCGAGGGGGGCGGGCTGGTGGTTCCTGGGTCCCGGGCCAGCCTGGTTTCCCAAGTTGGCGCCAGTGTCCGTAGGGAGTCAGCAGGCTCAAGGTGCAAAGTGCAGGGTACACGTGTGCGAGGTGTTGTCGTCGAAGGGGGAGGTTGGTTGCGTGCCGTGCTTAGGGTTGGGAGAGAGCAGATGCCGGTGATGCCGATGAGATGGATGCTGACGATGCTGGCCATGGACGGATGGGACTTGAAGACGGCGTCAAACGTCCAACGTGCAGTTGCTCATCGTCGCCGCTGCAGCTGTACGCAGCCGTCATGCTAAAACATCTACTACTACATAGTACGTAGTAATACAACACACACAGCACAGCCAATGCCGTGCACTGCCGGGCGGCTGGGCGTTGCGGGGGGGCCGTGGGGTTGCTCTCAGCCGCTGTGGCCAACCAGAGCGCGAGGTGCGGCTGCCCCTCAGCCTCAGCCACCTCTCCTGTGTCCGATGTCCGATGGGGCTGGCTGTTAGCCTTTACGCTCCAACGGCCCTGATTGAAGGGATTTTGATCTCGGAGATTCGGCAGGTCTGGGGCCGGGAAGGGGAAGGGGAAGGGAAGGCGGGGTGGAGGTGGGATGAGACATAGGGAAAGAAAAAAAAAAAAAGAAAAAAAAAAAAGGTGGGTGGCTTTGCGCGTGAGGAGGTTAGCCGGGAATAGACCTCGGGGACAAGGGGCGGCCGCGTCTAAGCCATGCAAGGGGTGAAGGGAGCGGGCCAAAAAGAGAGAAAAGAAAAGAGAGAAAAGAAAAGAGAGAGAACGACCCAAACACCTTTCACGTGCTATTGTCTTGCTCGACTTCCCTTGGCACTCCCATCCATGCCCTTATAAAGTAGTACAGTACGGTGTTACAACAGTCTCTCTCCATGTACATCACAGCCCTCTACAAGATACTCTCTTCCCAAAGCCTCTCTTCATCTCATCCGCATGCCCGGCCGCACCTTGCCACGCCGGTTACTCCTTGGAGGATCGCTTGTCTCGTCGCTTGCCGTGGTTGCGAGGTCTAGGCGTGACAACCCACTTGTTGATGTTGTGCGTGCGGCGAGTCTTGTAGCCGCTCTTGGTCTGTACACAGAGTCAGTGACATTGCATTCGAAAGGACCAAGCCCATCCATGCGACAACTGTCGCTTCGTCAGCACGTACAGGTCTGCCCCATGGCGTGACGGGGTTTCGGCCACTCTTCGACTTTCCACGACCACCACCGTGGGGGTGGTCGACTGCGATGAAGCAATTAGCCCAAATCTCCATGCATGTATATATCGGGAGCGGTCACAAAAGCGGCTCGAGCCCGCCGTGTCACCCCCAGCTTCCCGACTTACCCTTGTTCATGGCCACACCACGAACAGTCGGTCGGATGTTCAACCAACGACTTCGCCCGGCCTTTCCCAGCTGTCGATAGTGGTGATGGATGTTGCTCGCCACCCCAATAGTTGCGCAGGCGTCCTTGCTGACCCGGCGGACTTCACCGCTCTGCAGACGCACCTCTACGTACTTGCCCGTCATGATCCTGGTGCCGTCCTTTCTCGTCTCCTCGTTCTTGTTCACAACCGTGGCCGACGTGCCCGCGCTGCGGCAGAAGACGGCACCGCGGTTGGCGGCAGAGCCCACGGCAAACACCTGCGTCCCCACCGGAATCATGTGCATCGGCAGGCAGTTTCCGCGAAACGCCGTCCGCGCCGCAAGGATACCCGGATCGATGATACCGCCCATGCTGTCGAGAAGATCCTGCGGGATGCCCGGCCGATAGCTGTGAACAATGTCACCCGACCGCAGCCCTTCCGCGGCCAGAATATACGACTTTTTGCCCGTGGCCTGCTCCGTCACCAGCGCAATGTGTGCACTTCGTCCGGGATCGTATTCGATGCGGTCCACCAGATGCGGTCCCGGTCTTCGTCGCTCAAAGTCGACTGTGCGTATTCTTGTCTTGGCACCACCTCCGCGATGTCGTACCGTGACCCGCCCATGCACGTTTCGTCCACCTTTCCCATGACCCTTTTTGGGGAATGTCAATGCCAGAAAGGGTCGGCCTTTCCACAAATGATCGTTGATGGGCCGCCTCAAGTGTCGCACACCCGGCGTCCGCGGCTTGTATGTCCGGAGAAGGAGAGACTGCGAGCCACGGGTTTCGGCCGCGGCTTTCTTGGCAGTTTCTGAAGACGTCCGCTTGTCCTCCTGCCCGGATTTGGCCTTGTCTGTTGCATAACTGCGTGTCGCTAACGAAGCCAGGGTGAGGCGCTGCAGACCTCTCGTGATCGCGGGGAGCGGGAGTCTTTGCGGAAGCATGATGGATATATAGTCTGATGTGAGTTGCCACACAGCGGTTCTGACCGTGATGAAGTTCTGGCGATGTCGAAAAGTGAAAGGATCAAGAGCAGATCGTGATTATGGTCGGCGCCGGCCCAGGTAGTGAAAAGGAGCTTGGTGATAGCTGCGAGTTTAGTGTTGCTCTCCTTGTCCTTTGAGATTCCATCAGCATGGGGTCGTCACAAATGGTAAGGAGACCTTCACTGCCAGATTCTTGTTCGAAGCAAGAAAAAGGCCCCTTCTGGGTCTTTGTGAGCGCCTAGATTGGCACGGAATTCGATGCCGCTGGGACAAATCACCAACTTGTGTTGGCCATGTTGCCTGCGAAATGTTCCACATTGAAATTTCCCCATCGGCGGACTGGAAAATGTTTCGCCGATGCGTTCGGAAACTACTAGCCACATCTCATTGATACTGTGGCGTTGACAAAGCCACATAGCCAGCCACGACCGACACGGTTAGAAAAGAGCGGGTCTACCGCGTCTTCGTAGGGGCGCGACCAGCCACATGGAGGCTTCCTGACAGGCTCCAGACGTTGGGCAGATGGCCAATCACCAGGCCGTTGCTCGGCGGTTGCCACTGTTGACAAGCGGCATACAGGCAAGCCACTCCGAACCTCGCGAACTGCTCCACAAGTCGTCGCGTTATGAGTCGCTGGAAACGGAACTCTCTGTCCCCATGGCGCTGACGACACGCTACGCTCGATGGAATAAGCCAAGCTATGTTGACGCGTCGAGGGAGATCGTTCATTGGCGGTGTTTTTTTTTTTTTTTTGCCCTCCCTCAGCCGTCGGGTTGTTGTCTTATGAATAAAGAAGGCTTGGGGAATGAAGGACAATGGCAGTCGCGGCAACAATGTGTGAGAGAGACTGCTGCAGCCTATCACAACGCAACTCACGTTCCAACTCGCAACTCCGTCTTCACGAGTTAGATCAAATACGGCGCGATTTTCCATGACGGCCGGTTCTTAAAATCGAACATATCCCCTGCCAATCGTAGCCGCACAGAATACATGTATTAAAAATGCATCATGGCCTGCGCAAGGGTGGGACAGACACGCTCTTGTCTAACGTATCAGGGCGCGGGAAACGCTCGCAGGGCAGCAGACAACTGTCAAGCCTTGTCTCTTTCGGCCTTGCACCTGGCAACCAAACTCGATACGGAGTGCACGCCAAGTCACTCGCGACTAGGCGTCCGCGACGCACCCAGCCAGGGCCAAGGTACGTACCCTCGATCCGCGACTGCTCCACTTCACGTCTGGCTCCCCTGCTTGCTCCGCTCCTCAAAACACTTCTCGCCTGCCCTCACATCCGTCTTCTTCCACATAAACACACCTTTCTTCTGCCCGGCTCGCCTCCTCCCAGCTTCGGTCCTCCTCATCGCCTTTTGTAAACACGTTATTTCGCCACCACTTCCATCGCCCGGCAGCTCTTCCTAATACGTTTATCTACTTTGGGACCGCTTCTATCTTTCCAAAACATTACAATCGCGTTTTTGTGTTGGAATATCATTTGTCTCTCACCCAGAGGTAGGGAACCGCGAATCCGCCCCTGTCTTCCGGAAGCTCCCGTGCTTGCAGGCCATTATTTTGATCTTGTCGCCTTCTGATCGCGCTCTGCTTGTTTTTTCTTCTTCATTTTGACGCGTTCAAGACTGACAATTGCGGTTGTGTGCACAGCTCCAGCTCGGCCTCCTGGCTTCTTATCCATACGATCTAGTAGTATACACTAGACTTCAATATGCCTCCCGGTGTGAGTAGACATTGACGTGTTTTTTTTTCTTTGCAACCATCTTCAATTGCCTTCACCATCCTTGTCCATAGTTCATATTTTGCCCATCAGCATCGTTTTTTTTTTTACTGACACGAACGCCTCGTCGCGTTATTTTTTTTTCAGACACGCGCTGCACGACAACGTGTCGAGAACGACGAAAACTCGACGCGTCCCCACACTCGAGCAGCAAAGGCTGCCGCCCTCAACGCGGACGAACTCGCAATGCCTGCCAAGGGTGCCCTGCAACCGAAGAAGTCAGCCGCAAACCTGGGTAATGCTGGCGCTCAGAGGAAACGGAACGTCCTCGGGGACATGAGCAATGTCAACAAATCAGAAACCGAAGGGAAAAAAGCTGCCGGTGGCAAGGTTGGCCTCGTCTCCAAGGCTCATCCCGCCGGCGTCCAGAAGAGCTCTGCAAGACCGACTCGCAGCGCTCCCGTTGCCGCCGCCAAGGAGTCAAATAAAGTGCCTGCCAGGCGGACTGGACCTGGATCCGTTGCTGCGCCAAAGAGGAAGGTCTCCTCCAACACCAGCAAGGTGCCGGACGATGTTGCTGTTGAAGAGAGCCAACCCGCCCGTAAAAAGGCCCACAAGGAAAAGTCGGAAGATGTCGTGCGCGATGAGAACCGCAGCGCTGTCTCGGCGGACGTGGATGAGAAGCCTGCTGTCAAACAAGACGCTGCTGAACTCGTTGTGCCCCCTGAGGGTGTGCACGAGATTGAGGCCGATGACTGGGATGATCCTCTGATGGTGGCCGAGTATGCTACAGAAATCTTTGAATACCTGCGCGATCTCGAATGCCGCTCCATTCCCAACCCTGATTACATGTCACATCAAGATGACCTGGAGTGGAAGACGCGTGGCATTTTGATCGACTGGCTCATTGAAGTGCACACAAGATTTCACCTTCTTCCCGAGACATTATTCCTCGCTGTCAACATCATTGATCGTTTCTTGTCTGAAAAGGTTGTCCAACTTGACCGTCTCCAGCTTGTGGGCATCACTGCCATGTTCATTGCCTCCAAGTACGAGGAGGTTCTGTCACCACACGTGGAGAACTTCAAACGCATCACGGATAACGGCTTCAGTGAGGCTGAGATTCTGAGTGCAGAGCGTTTTCTGCTCAGCACACTCAACTACGACCTTAGCTACCCGAACCCCATGAATTTCCTTCGCCGCGTGTCGAAAGCGGACAACTATGACATCCAATCTCGCACCATGGGCAAATACTTGATGGAAATCAGTCTTCTCGACCATCGTTTCATGGCATATCGGCCAAGCCACTGTGCGGCTGCCTCAATGTACCTGGCACGCATGATGTTGGACCGTGGCCCATGGGTATGTTTCTTTTTTTTTCCCCTAATGAAAAGAGTACCATCCATCATTGACACTCGGACGCCTTGCTGACTGGATGATGAAAAACAAACAGGACGATATCTTGACATACTATGCCGGATACGATAAGCAAGAGGTCCAACCTGTTGTGGATCTAATGATTGATTATCTCGCTCGTCCCGTTGTTCACGAGGCCTTCTTCAAGAAATACGCTAGTAAAAAGTTTCTCAAGGGTAAGTAGTCAGATGAAAGGCTCTTTTCTTTTTTCCCCTTGAGGAAGTATGGAAATCTGGTCATTTTGAGACGCATGACTGACTCCTCTTTTTGCCAACTGTAGCTTCTATCCTTGCACGTTCATGGGCCAAGAGGAACGCTCGTGTATTTGGCATCACAGATACGGAGCTGTCTTTGGACCAAATATCATGAGGATGACCAAGGCCAACCATGAAATCATCCATTCCATACGCATCAATCACACACATCCTCTCTTTCCAATGCACATCTTTTTTTTCATCAGATATGAGCTTTCTAAAGTCAGGATACCATCACACGGGGGCTGGTTTACGCTCACGACGTTATTGTTTTCTCTTTTTCTCTTCTCTTTTTTTTTCACGACTCTAATACACATCATCTGCCGCCATTGCATTGGGGAAGAAGCTTGACAGCATAGACAAGATGTTGACGGGGGGTTAGTCGACCGAAGCTGTTGCCAGCAAAGGAAAGGTCGAGGCTGCAACCGTATGGGCTTGTCCATTTTTGTTTTCAGCAAGTATTTCAGCATGCAATTTTGTTCAGCTGTTTTTGTGTTCAACATGGCGCTTTGGAGTCACTGGCGAAAGTTGGCAAGGGATGCTTGGATTGACAGGTTTGATACGGCTAGTTGCGGCTGGCTGGCTTGCTTGGGGCGTCAGGCTCTCACTTGACTGGCGGAGGGCGCATTTGGAAAGCGAGAAGGGCCTTCCCTCGACTTGTGGCTGAGTTGGAAAAGCTGTGCTTGTCACGCGAAGCAACGAGGACGAGGACGTGATTCACAACTTGTACATACATATATCGTTGTCGGTTTACGGAGAGGGACTGGAAAGGGCGGGAATGAAAACTGCATTGCATGAATGGACCGACGAACCCAAGCGAGATGGAAAGTGAAGAAAGGTGACGCAGGCAACAGGCACAGGCCTACCACACAGCTCGTTTGTTGTCACGAGGTTTGTTATGGTGTTTGGGCTTGTCGAAAGGACGAGGCGGCGGGTCCACATTTGCCCGTTGGAGCAAAACAACGGCGGGCCAATCAATTGTGTTCGCCAAAGCCTGTTCCATCAGCTTGTTCCATCAACATACATAGTACTAGTACTTAGTAGTATGCAACTAAACTACTACGTACCACGTAACCTTGGCTACCCTGGCAGGACAGGAGTTGCGGATTTCTTGCTTTGCTGGCACGCACATCAGACATCAGTCAAGTGAGAGATTCAGGGCGTCGGTCTCCGAGACGGATCATCCGAAAAGGGAAAACCCATCCATGATATTCGCCATCTGAGCTGGAGTTTCCGCGTCGGGGAAAAACATGGTTCCTATCCTGCGGCCTAGACAGAGCCTTTCCAAGGACCGCTTCTCGGCATACTTTGGCAACTTGCGGAGTCAGCCGTACAATGATGGTAATTCCGCGAGGGGGGGGTCTCATTCGTGAGTGTTTGTGCTTTTTTCGGGGAGGGCGAGGAGTTGCTGATGTGATGTTGTATTTTCTATTCTTGATTCTGATTCTTGCTCTTCTTTCCTTTTCTTTTTTTTCTTTTTCGTCGGCTCTAGGTTAAGGACCATTGCCTGGAACCCGCCTGGGACGTTGATTGCGACGGGCTCATCGGATAAGACATTGCGAGTTTGTGAGTCTTCTTTTTCCTCCCTCCTTCTTTTTCCTTTCCTCCTTCCTTTCCACCACCCCCTTTCCTCCCTCTCCATCCTTCAACAAACTCAATTGGTGAACCCGCCCCCCCCCCAGGGAATCCCGAGAAACCATACGTCAAGTTCTCAACCGAGCTCAAGGGCCACACGGCTTCGATCGAGAAAGTCGCCTTCAACCCGACCAAGGACGCGGAGCTGTGCAGCGTGAGCACAGATGGCGTCGTCAAGTTCTGGGACGTCAGAACCAAGGCTTGCTCCAACGAGGTGAGGGGACTGGGAGACGCCCTGAGCCTTGTTTGGGCGCCCGACGGAGAGACGTTGATCGTGGGAAACAAGGTAGGTCACGCCCGTAAGCCAGAACCTGACTGTACAGACTGACACAAAGACGTCAAATCCATCTAGTCAGACACCATCTTCGTCTTGTCCCCACGGCAATCCATGCCCCTCGCCACGCACCAGCAGGATATGCAAACCAATCAAATCACCATTTGTCACAGCGGCACCAAAATCTTTCTCACCACCTCAGAGGGCCGCATCCGCATCCTGTCGTACCCTGGTTTCGAGCCCGTCCTGACGATGCCTGGCGGGGCGGGGACGGAGGAGCAAGCGCGCGAGTTCATGCTCAACGGGCATACGTCGTCGTGCCTGGCGGCCGAGCTGCAGCCCACGGCGCGGTATCTCGCGACGGGGGGGTCCGACTCCATTATCGCGCTCTGGGACACGACGGATTGGATCTGCCAGAGGACGTTGACGAAGATGACGGGTGCGGTGAGGAGTATCAGTACGTGTCCGGCGGTTGTTCTTTGGCGCCCATGAGGCAATTCAGACTAATCACGTAACTTCGGCTAGGTTTCACTTTTGACGGCAGCTTCGTAGTCGGAGGCAGCGACGAAGGTACCTCTTTTTTTTTTTTTTTTTTTTTTTTTTTCGCGCATCCGGCATCCGATTTCATCCATAAGCACAAGCACTACATATCCACCGGGTCTTGCCCATCACCTCCCCCAGTCACGGTGCCCTCGTTCTCACACATCTTTTCCTCTTCCTCTTCTTCTTTTTCTTCTCCTTCTAAAACCTTACAATGTAAACAGGAAACGGCCTCGAAGTCTCCCACGTTGAAACCGGTGAGCACGTGCACACATTCAAGACGGCTGGCTCATGTCCCGTCGTGGCGTGGGCGCCAACGCGGTACTGTCTGGCATACAGCGACTTGGGAATACTGCGCATCGTGGGCCTGGACATTGACAGCAGGAAGTAAACCGGGACCTGATGGTGAATATGGCTACTACGTAGTAGAGAGAGAGGGTAGTCTGTTGTCGGGAAACGGTGTTTGCGTGGGATGGGGGTCTAGATACTAGTAGTACTTAGCAGTACATACTCTCATGTACTATTATTACTACTACTCTACTACTACTACTACTACTACTACGTACTAGTAGTAGTACTAGTAGTATATACACTTTTCCTGCTCCCCCCCCCAATGTTCGGTACCTCTTGCAACACTTGTATAAACATGCCGGTAGAGGAGCTGTGCCAGGGTGGCCAAATAAGTGCTGCAACGTGTATGGGGCGCAGTGCTAATACTTTAGCGCATCTGTAGTGACATGAAACAACAATACGAGTCATCGGCTACGTACCTCGTAGTACTAGTACTAGTATAGTAGTAGGCTTGCTTACTGCGCGTAGGTACGCCAGGGTAAATGTCCACCGCCCAGGCCGTGGCATTGTACCCGCGAGTACATGGCTGCTGCCCCGCGTGACATAAGCCGGTGCCAGCAGCAGCCACCCACCTGGATTAGGATTAGCCGTGCATGGGGGGGGGGGGGGGGGGTTGTCATTTGTCTTGTGTGGTTCGTTTGTGTTAAATTCAGACTTGGGGGTGTGATTCTATGTGTGTAACATGGTAGCATTGTGGCATGGGAAGAAGAAGAAGAAGATGATGAAGATGAAGGAGAAGAAGAAGCCAGGCATCTGACGACGCTTTATCTGCCGCATCTGAAACCGACGCGACGACGACGACGGCAACTTATCAATCGACATACACGACACCAGAAACCTTCTTCTTTCTCCTCCCCTCTTTCTGTCTCTTCTCTTTTTCTCCATCGTTGCCTTCAGCGCCGCAAGTTATCCTATAGCACGTCTCGTCTGACCACCATTCTTACTTTTCTCTATCTTTATCTCTCTTTAACCCTTGTTTTTTTTTTTTTTTTACAAAAAAAAATAAAAACCACCTGATCGTCTCTCTGACCGCCGCAACGATCTCGACGAGTCGAACCCCCCGGCCCCTACTTCTTCCCGATCCAAGAGCGCTAGAGGGAAAGAAAGAAAGAAAGAAAAAGAGAAGAGAAGGGTAGAAAAGAAAAGAAAAGAGACGAGAAGAGAAGAAAAGGATAGAAAAGAAAAGAGCAGGAAAGAAAAGAAAAGCGACGAAACGAAACGAGACGATAGAAACGAAAAAGACACCCCTCGCGGTCCTGGTCATGGCCGGCTCAACAGACGACAATGCCTCGTCGAGCAACGGAAGCACCCACCAAATTGCAAGCCCTCCGCTCGACCACAACGTCACCATGCGAGATCAACACGTCCCCGACAACGCCAGCGTCCCCAAGCCGAAGCGGCTGGCTTGCATGATTTGCAGGAAGCGCAAGCTCAAATGCGACGGCGTGCGCCCCAGCTGCAGCACATGCACCCGTCTGGGCCATTCTTGCGCCTACGACGAGCAGAGAAGGAAAAGCGGCCCTAAGAGAGGCTATGTCAAGGCTCTGGAGGCGCGACTGAGTACGTGCTGTGCTGAAATTCTCCCTGCCCATCTCAATGTCGCGAAATCCGACCGGCAAACAAGCAGCCGGCCCCCCCCTTCCGAAACCCCCTCCGAAACAACGTTTCCATTGATTCTGGACTGACCCCAAAAATGTGTCCTCCCCGTCCCCGCAGAGCAATTCGAGATGTTGCTGAAGTCTCAAGACCCCGTGGCGACGACGACTTCGACGACGAAATCCATGAGCGTGCCCATGTCTGGCGCGCCCACTTCCGCAACGACCTCGCAGGGCGTCGGCCTCGTCGACCCGGCCATGGGTGTGGCGGCCGATGGTGTCTTCATGGATCGGTGGCAGCACTTTGGCGGCGAATCCCCTCAAGCCGTCGGTGCCGGTGCCGGCGCCAGCGCCAGCGCCGTCGACGACTTCAACTTCAACTCGGGCCTGGGGATCCCCATGGATACTGTCGGCGAGGGTAATTTCGCCTGGGAAATGGTTGGACTGGGACTCGAAGAGCCCCTGCCACCCCAGGATACCATCGACGAGCTTCATCAGATCTACTTCGAAAAGGTCCACCCCTCCATGCCCATGATCCACCGATACCGGTACCTCGCGGCCATGAACCTGTAAGTGCCCAAATCTCATTCTACTATCCAGGTCATGTTGGCTTTTATGTTGGTGGTTCTAGAGCAAGGGTGTCAGGAAGTGCAAGGGAGGGGGAGAGAGAGAAGTGACCAGAGAGATTTGCTGACGGCGATGTTGGCAAAAACAACAACAACAACAACAACAACAAAAGAGCCCCTAATCAGCGGCCGCCGGTATGCCTGCGATACGCCATGTGGACACTGTCGTGCTCCATAACCGACAGGTTTGCCGATTTAAAAGATTTGTTCTATCAAAGAGCTCGGAGATACGTCGAGGCGGATTATGTCAAGGGCTACGGCGAGCACATGATCTCGGTCGCGCACTGCCAAACGCACATCTTGCTGGCAGCCTATGAGATGAAGATGATGTACTTTCCGCGGGCTTGGATCAACACAGGCTCAGCTGTTCGTCTGTCTCAAATGTGCGTCCGTCCTTTTTTTTTTTTTTTTTTTTTTTTTTCCCGTTCCTTCTTCATCATTCTGCATCTCGGAATGCCGCCAGAACTGACACGGCAACCTAGGATTGGACTGCATCGACTGGATGGCACTGGACTGGATGTGAAGCAGTGTCTGCCGCCTCCCAAGGACTGGACGGAACGCGAGGAGCGCCGCCGGACGTTTTGGATGGCTTTCTGCGAGGACCGCTACGCGAGCATCGGGACCGGGTGGCCCATGACCATCGACGAGAGGGACATCATGACCAAGATGCCCTCGTCAGAGGAGGCCTACGACATGAGCCGGCCCGAGCAGACGCTGACGATTGCGGAATCCACCGCCCCCTCGGGCGCCGCCAAGCTGTCTTCCTTCGGCGGCGTCGTCCTGATGGCCTGCCTGTTCGGCCGCAACCTGGTCCACCTCCATCGCCCGGACGGCCACGACCTCGACCACGACCTCGGCGGCCCGTTCTGGAAGCGTCACAGGCAGATAGACAGCATCCTGCTCAACACCTTCCTCGGCCTGCCCGCCCACCTCAAGCTGCCCTCGGGCCTGTCGAACCCCAACGTCATCTTCACCAACATGAGCATCCACGCCTCCTCCATCTGCCTGCACCAGGCCGCCATCTTCAAGGCCGACAAGAACAAGCTGGCCGCGTCCGTCAGCTCGGAGAGCAAAGTTCGATGCATGACGGCGGCGAACGAGATTACGAGCATCATGAGGACTATTTCTCACATGGATTTGTCTGCGGTAAGTATGAGGTTTCCCCCCCCCGCCCCCCTGAAACCCTGACCCTAAGCCCTATATGAGCGGACGAAGGATGAAGAAGAAGAAGGGAGAAGGAGGGGGAAGAAGAAGAGGAAGAGGAAGAGGAAGAGGAAGAGGAAGAGGAAGAATAAAATAAAGAAGAAGAAAGAAGAAGAAGAAAGAAAAAGAAGAAGAAAAAAAGAAGAGGATAAAAAAGAAGAAGAAGAAGAAGAAGAAAAAGAAGAAAGAGAAAAAGAAAAAGAAGAAGAAAAAAAGAAGAGGATAAAAAAGAAGAAGAAGAAGAAGAAGAAGAAGAAGAAGAAGAAGAAGAAAGAGAAAAAGAAAAAGAAGAAAAAGAAGAGGATAAAAAAAAAGAAGAAGAAGAAGAAGAAAAAGAAGAAAGAGAAAAAGAAAAAGAAGAAAAAGAAGAGGATAAAAAAAAAGAAGAGGACGAAAAAAAAAAAAAAAAGAAGAGCCCTCCGACCCAATCTTTTCATCTCATCAACAATCCCCGATGCTAACAAACACCCAATCGTCCCAGATGAACCCCTTCATCTCGTTCTGCCTCTACGTCGCCGCCCGCGTCTTTGTCCAGTTTCTCAAAAGCCGCCCCGACGACACGCAAGTAGCAGAGTCGCTGCGCTTTCTCCTCTCGGCAATGGACGCGCTCAAGAGGAGGAACCCGCTGACAGAGTCCTTCCTCGTGCAGCTTGACGTTGATTTCGAGGCACTGGCCGTGCGTATCCCCAAGCTGAGGAGCGCATTTTCCCGACAAGGTGGCAGCGTACGTATTGAGGTGGCCCCCCCCCCCCCCTTTTTTTTTTTTTTTTTTGTTCCTTCCCAATCACATCTATATCTGCTTAGAGATGTTTGGCTTTTCTCCTTTCCTTTTTCCCTCGACACCTCCTCTCACTCTTCTCGCCTTGGAAAAAAAAAACTAAAAACTAAAACTAATAAAAAAAAAAAAAAAACTAGCCCTCGTTTCAAACAAAGGTCGAACACGCCGGACCGCTATGCGGTGATGGCGAGGGCATGCCTGGAATCCTATCGTATCGAGCCTGCGACTTTACAAAGCCCGCGGGGGGTGAAGACGACGACGAGGATGATGACGACGACGACGACGACGACGACGACGAAGATGACGACGGCCACGACGACGACAACTCGCACAGCCGGCCAGACGCGACAGGCCGGGCGTCAGCACCACGAAGCAGCAGCAGCGGCTTCGGCGCACAGCCGTGGCTACCCCGCGACGGCGGAGCATCCGTCCCCGTCCCCGTCCCCCTCTCCCTCCCGCTCTTCTCCAGCACAGGCACAGTACCACTAGCCGGCATCGTTCCGGGATTCCCCCCCCTCCACGGCAGCGACCTCCGCGACGAGCAGACCTCCCGCGAAGCCAGCCACTCCAGCGGCCCGACCCCCGGCCCGGACCCCGCCCCCCGACGAGACCTCGCCTTCCACCCCGCGGCGGCCGCAAACACCATCTCCTCCTCCTCACCCCTGGACAACCCCGTCGCCACCCCTCTCGACCGCGCTCCCGCTCCCGCTCCCGCTCCCCCCCCATCGGCCTTTTACCCCCCCGCCGCCTACTCCATCGCCGCCGCCGCCATGCCCACCCACCAAAACCAAACCCAGCCGGCAGCATACCCGGTCCCCAACCCCCCAGCATGGGACATGAACCCCCACCAGCACCCCCAACCAGCACCCAACATGAACCCCGTCGGCGAGGGCGTCCTCCGCGCCCTCATGAACATGGGCCCCATGGACGCAATGGACCTCTCGTCATGGGGTTCGGCCCACGATTCCGCCATGAGGGGCTGACCTGCCTTTTCTTCTTTTTCTTCTTTTCCTCTTATCCCTCTCTCCCTCTCCTCCTCCTCCCCCCACCTCCCCCCCAAAAAATAAGTCATCTCTTACAAGTCTTTGTTATGAATGGGGAATTTTTTCCCGACAAAGGGGGTCGTACCGGCACAAACATTAAGCAAGCGATGCCACCATGTTCCTTTATTATATCATATATATATATTAAAAAAAAAAAACACACACTGGCGTTGTCGCATGGAAGGGCATGACGTTTTATATATTTATATATATATCGTTTACTCATATACTCTAGTCTCACACCACAAGAATCCCCTGCATCAAACACAGATACGCTGCTCGCTTCGCTTACCCATCTTTTCCGTCAGCACCGAATGCTCGTCGAATCCAATGGCGGTCATGACTTCTTCATGATGCCACGCCATTGAGACGGTGAGGTGTCGCTCGTCTGCTTCTCAAACCCTGCCACCTCTCCCGGACGGTCACCAGTTCGCCGTTCTGTCGGGCCCTCTGACGCCCCTCACCCAGCTCTTCCAGGTCTTTTGTTTCCAGAAACCGCTTCCCACTCCGCCCTTCTTCTTCCATGAAGCGCTGTGAGTCCGGCAAGTACAGCCAGGAGAATGTGGCGCCAATGGCCGCCACAGAGCCGAAGAGAAGAAATATGAGGCCCTGTCTCGTATCGCTCTTGTATGTCGAGTTGATGCCGTAGACGACGAGCACGGCAACGATGCTTCCGAGTTTGCCTGCCGCCGCAGAGATTCCATGGCACGTGCATCTATAGCAGGTTGGGAAAATCTCGGCAGGGATGATAAAGGTCAATGTGTTTGCGCCTGCGCTCAAGAAGGGTTCATGTCAGCGTCTCCATGACATCTTGACGCCTCCATGAGGGAAAAAAAAAAAAAAAAAAAAAAAAAAAAAAAAAAAAAAACTACCAGGTATTCACGAAATTTGGTACGAACCGAAATTAAAGATAAAATGATTAATGGCCACCAAGACGACCGTTGCCGGCGCTGCAGCTGTTCGGCGCACCACGTAATAGACACCACCCGTTATGACCAAAAGAACGGCGAGGATGAGAAATGATGCGGTAAGCCAGTGTCGACGGGGCAGGCGGTTGGCGAAGAAGATGAAGCAGACGCTGCCGGCCAAAGACGCGATCGAGACCGTCAACAGATACTGTTTCGTCTGCTCGACCAGAACGTCGTATATCGTCGCACAGGGATGCAGCACGTCCGTCTGCCACACGGGTATTCCCGATTTTTGCCACTGGGGAACTGTTGAGTTGCCTTCCGCTATCGACGATCTCCAGCATTGCAGTCGCTCGTCTATGGGCACAGGAGGTCTCGTTGCCCACATGTCGGAGAGCGTTCTCCTGTTATCCAACGACAGACCATAGAAACTTACGTCGAGGAGAAACCAAGATATTGCCGTGCCGAACAGGTAATGCCAGTTGCCGTCCCGCACAAAGTAATCGTACAGGTCCTCTTTGGAGAACTGAACGGGCACTGGTCTGGGCGAGACCTCGGGCTGGATAGGATGCTGGGTTTGCATCTGAAAAGAGTTGCCTAGGCCAATTCCGCCGTCCGACGGCGTACCGTACACCCTCTGCGTATCCATGATGGCAACGGCAGGCTTTTCTCGAACCTCGAGGCTGTACAAGCCGCAGTCGAAGAGGAAGAATCTGAATATGATGGCGAGAAGAGCCGGTATTGCCCCAGAACCGATGACGATACGCCAGATGCTATCGACGGCCCGTCTGCATTCATTCTGATGAGCCGTATTCAGACCGCACTGCATGATCTGCAGGTTGCTGCTGCGGTCAAAGCCCAAAAGCACCAAGAGTCCCACCAGTTGCGCAAGAGCTTGGCCGATGGGCTGCATCAGGAATACGCTCGAGATCATCGTCGCGCGGGATTGCGTGCTGGACCACTCTGAGGTGATGACGGCGCTGAGGGGATATTCGGCGCCGATGCCTGTGGCAAAAGACATATTTCTGTCAGTCCGGGCATCCGGGTCACCTGGAGAGGGGATGCATCATCCCATCCCTTGAGCTCACAGGTTTGCGACGTACCAATGCCCATGACAAACCGCCACCATATAAAAATACCCAGAAACGACAGGTCGTCAACCCCACGACTGCTAGTAGCGACCCCGATTGTCGAGACAATAACTAGCACTAGCTCGATGCCGTATAGTCGTGCTCGGCCGAAATAATCGGCCAGGAAGCCGAAGAGCAATTGACCCAGAACAGAGCCGAGCAAGGTGAAGAGATTGATGAGTAGACTGGGCCACTGCCCGCCATCGGGGTAATACACATAAGCGACCGATGCCAGGATAACGTTGGTGGAGAAAAGATTGTATCTGCGGCGAAAATCGTTGATCGTGTAAGTGAGCGGGCGCTTATCGCGATACGTATTGCGATGGGGATGGGTCACATACGAGTCAGTGAGAAACCCTGACGCTGCGACTCCCCAGATCCTGAAATTCCAAGAGTTTAAGTCGAGTTCGTAGCGGAGCTGCTTTCGGTCCTAAAAAAAAAACGAAGAGAACAGGCGAGGGGGGAGGGGGGGAGTGGGGGAGGGGGCAGATAGAAGAAGAAGAATACACAATTTAGTCAGAGGTCCATCTGCCATCGTAATATCCGGAAACCTAGGGCAAAGTTGCAAGTTCCGAACCTGTTCATCTTGCGCAGGCAGGGCAGAGCTATCGGACCCTAAAAAGCCTCTGTTTCTGCGCCGCGAAGGCACCAAGTCGGACAACATGATGCGAGTTTGAGCGTCTCGGACCCTTCGAAGCTGGCCAACGGGGATATTTCTCGTCTCTCAAGAGACGCTGCGCTGACAGGAGCGCAGAGACGGAGGGCACATTGACATTTGGCAGCCTCGTGTGTATGCATTGATGTCTATGGTGCAGAACGACACGCTGACAAAAAAACGAAGATCGAGGAGAGCCTTGTGGGACAAGTCATAAGCCGTCATCTACACACACGCACACACACAAACAAACAAAAAAAAAATAATACACGCGAGCCGTTCAACGAGCGCCGAGCCGGGAATTTTGAACAGGCGATAAAGCCAGAACAGGGGTGAGGCGGCTGGGTGAGGGGCGCCGCCAATCCATCCGTCCCATCTGGAGGGTCTTGTGTGGTATCACTCAGCTAAATTTATTCAGCCGGTGGGTGACTCAGGGATGTTTAGTCGGCCAGGCACAGTGGCACATCCGAGGCCGAGCGGCTGAGGAACTCAAAGTGGTGTCAATCCACCCAGCCTTTTTGGTCTTCCCTTTTCTTGTTCCTTGTCTTGGGCTGACTGGCGCTTCCGAAACCCCAGATCATCGGCGAGGGGCGAGGGGCGAGAGGGGAGTCTAGAGGTCGTGAATGAACAAGATGACATTTCTGGAACCTCGAAATCCTGATTGACGACTTGAGCGGCGGCACGAGGCAGTTTGGAATGGACCTCGACCAGTTATATCGGACAAGTTGGGGGGAATGGTCCGAAAGTGTATGCTAGTCAAAGGGTTTTGGATGAGGAGAAAGAAACGAGCATTCTGTTCTTGATTAGTGTCAGCACGTGGATATCGCGACTCGAGTTCAAGAACCCACCATCGTGCAAGAAATACAGCCTTGTGCACATCCTCCATGGTGATTCGTGATTCGTGATTCGTGATTTATGCAGCGAGTAGCATGATATGTATGCCCTTATCCGCGAGAGAGAAAAAATAAAAAGTCGTTTTTTTTTTCTTGCCAGATGGAGCCCTCGAATCGGGTTTACTGCTTATGACTGGAGCCGTAGGCAGATGGGCCGATGAGAAAGGTGCCGCTTAGGTGCAGGAAGCAGGTTGCAGCCCATCATGAGGTTGCGTTGTGCCTCGTGGGCAGCTCCTCCCGCGTCGAGTTGAGTCTTGAGTTCTCTCAGGTCTCCACCTGTGTGTGCAATGTCGGCCAGTCGGCCAGTCGGCCAGTCGTCACGTCGTCACGTCGTCACGTCGTCCCCCCACCCCGCGTCGTGCCGCCAATCGTTTGCGCAGCTCCAGCGATAACGACAGGATTGACCTAATCTTCCAGGTGTTTCTGACCAGATCATCCAGAAGGCAGCTGCAAACTGCAAAAACCGAGCAGTGTTGTGCGAGAAGTCGAGGCCCGACTCGGCGTGACGTCAGACGAGAAAGCAAAGGCAGCCTGGCAGGCAAGAACGCACCAATGCACTTGCCCACTTGCCCTGTCAAAATCCGTAACCCGTTCACAGAACAACTATCGCGGCGTAGGGGCATTTCAGATTTCAGGCATGCAGCGCGTTCGCTCGAAATATCAGTACTGCATGCGCTTGGGATGGATGGGCCATGGACAATGCAGCGCAGCTGACGTGCGAGCGAGGCATCACGGACCGACTCCCACCGTCTGTCTGCAAGGGAAGGGAGAGAAAACCCGCAAATGAAACGTCTGGAACGCGCTCAGAGCCAACCTGCCCGTCCACCGAGTCCAGCTTGTATGCTGCCCGTAACAACACACAACTTCCAACTCAACTCATTCGCATCGTCTCTCCACGCCTCCCGAAACCCGCTGCAAAAGCATATAAAAAAAAAACCCCAATAAAAATTCAAGATGAAATAAAATCAAAAAAAAGTCAGTGAGGGAGGCGGGGGCTGGGGGTCATCGACCGCCCGGCACAACCCGTGGCTGGATGGATCAATGTCGTATACCGTTGATATTAATACTACCAAGTACCACCTACAGTAGTAGCTTGGTTGGTAGTGTGGATCTCACGAGGGCAAGGAGGGGCACAAAGTCCGCAACTTGCCAACCCAACGACGGGCTGAGATGTGCCAGACAAGGAGCTCAGGTCAGTTTGAGCCCTACCGTCTACCGTCTACCTCGAGCCATCCGTTTCCTTTTGTTTCCGTGCTGGCTTGACCGTAGTTTGTCCGGGGATAAATTGACCCAGCCGAGACAGGCATACCTGCATACTACCCCTACAGTCTACGATAGGTACCTAACATACCATCCATACCTGACATGACATGCCACGACTTCCTACCTGCTACTGCTACTACCGTATACCTAACCTACTGCCTAAAACACAGATGTCATAACTTTGTTGCTGTCAGTGTGTCCACTTATCCGTGACAGGCCCTTCTGGCCCGTCTGGGCTGCAGCACTGGGTCCTGTCGTTGCTGTCGTCGTCGTTGTCTTCTGCTGGCCCAGATCATTCTCCACGCCAACGCTGCTGCTGCTGCTGCTGCTGCTGCTGCCGCTTGCCGCCCCAGCATCTCCTTACAATCTGGTCTGCCTGGCTGAGTGAGAAAGAGAGGGAGAGAGAGAGGGTAGTCGCTTCTGTCTCGCACCCCAGCTCATTACTACTGCTCATTACCGATGTACCATGGACTGTAGCTCATGACGAGGGTTGGTGGTATATTCCCTCCCAAAACACAACCACCGACCCTTGCCGTCGTTTGGTTGGAAACGGAAACTTATCCCTTCCCCGCCATCGAGCCCACGTCTCTCAGTCGCAGCTTTCCTCCCCTCCTTTCCAGCTCTTTGGGGTTATGTCCTGTTTCAATCCGCGTCATCTCGCTCGGATCTGTGCCGATTGTCCTGGGGTTGTGGTTATTTGCCGTGCTCCCGCCCTTCTGCTGGCATGGCCGCTGCCTCGTCGTCTGGCTCATCATTTACTACATCCTCATCCCCCGGGCGTCCTCCTACCTATAGCCGTTCATATATCAGTCCAGGCAACTCGGCTTGGACCCCGACGTCGGATGTTTCGACACGGTCTGCGCCATCTCTGGGAAGTTCCGCCGCGCCCCAGACGAGCCCTCGACCACTAGATCTGGGGCCGCCTGGGTATCACGCTACCATGTGAGAGACAAAAATTGAACCCCCGCCCCCCAGGCTTTCCTTCGGAGTAATGGAATTGTTGCTCGTCTCATGGGGAAACCTGGCGATTTCCGTTACAGCTGACCATCCCGCCGTAATTGGGGTACGAAAACAGAACTCTCTTTGAAGATACGCCAAACGAACGCACCATCTATCTAGGCCCATGGAAAGTGGTTGGCTCCGAACGGCGTCGTGTGCTGTGGCAGTGTAGTTATCAAAATGAGCTCCTCGAGCATTACCGTGCGTAATTTTTATTTCCCCACGGAGACGTGGGCTGAAGACGAAGAAGAAAAATCTACACTCGGTGTGTCATGATGCTAACACAAGATGAATAGTCCCGTCCGATACTCCGGCCGATATCCATCCCCGCACTCTTCACTCTCGACACCGGCAATACCACGACTCTCCTGATATGGAACGCTATGTTTCGTTTCTCGAACCTCATCGTGTTCGGTACACGACGGATGAAGGCGTGTGCATTCACGACCAGTTTATCCGAGCAAAATATGATTTTACAACCATTGATGGTTCCACCCAGTTCCAGGGCGATTTACGTCGGAAGGACATGGTAGCCTTTTATGATGTCGATGTTGTGTGGACCGATGTTCACAAACGTACGGACAGGTTCGGAACGGTAACGGGCATCGGGGCGATACAGCGTCTCAAGATGTGGCGCGATCGATACACCACCTTTCACTCCCTCAGCGTCCTGGCCAACAAAACCGACAACCAGTTCCGCGAATACAACGTACACATATTCGATGGGGAATTGCATCATCTGGATTACCGAAACAAGCAACTGCAGTTAAACGTCAAGGTTCGACGTGAAAGTGCTCCGGAGGAAACGATTCCGCGACGTTTCTCCCTCGTTACCAGTCGAGTGCGGCCGCGTGTGCGATCAACTGGTGGACATTCCAGTCAGAGAAGTTCGCATTCAAGTCCTTCCTCATCAATCTCTATCCGCCACTTGTCCATTCAGTTCAGTAGCTGCCATGGTAAGTCGAATGCGCCACGAATTCGATGACATGCGCGTATATAATGTGCGTGTTTTGTGTGTGTGTGTGTGTATGTGTGTGTGTGTGTGTGTGTGTGTGTGTGTGTGCACGCTCTAACTAGTAAATGAAAAAAAAAAAAAAAGACTACAACCGATTTCTTGAGACATGGATGCATGCTCACAGCACCGATCGCGACTTTCTGGGCGTCCCGTTCCCCCCGAATCATTTCGAGTTGTCGGGTCAGGCGGCAGGTTTGGGGATGGAATCCCCTGATTGGCAGCGCCAAGTGGAATCGGAGAGCGAGACGGCAGACTCGACTGAGAGGGGGTGATTCGATGTCGTCGAAGAAATGCACAGAAAATAAAAAAAAACACTGCCTCAGCATCGTCAGTATGTATACCGTTGCCGACCGTACCTATTAACCGGCTTCTCTCTCTCTCTCTCTCTCTCTCTCTCTCTCTCTCTCTCTCTCTCTCTCTCTCTCTCTCCCTCTCTCTCCCTCTCTCTCCCTCTCTCTCCCTCTCTCTCCCTCTCTCTCCCTCCATGAACCTGTCTGCATGGGGTCGCGCTGCAATGAAACGACTTGGATGGACGGCCGGTCGGTCCCATTGATCGGGGGAGCATTCGATCGATACCCTTCTTCGTTGGACACCTTGACCCTCGGTAGCTGCGGCGTGGCGTGCCACGAAGCCAACGCTTCATTGGATGCCGGAAGCTCTCTCCACCACCACGCAAGCTACGGACGTATGCAACTACATGATTAAGCCGGGCCGATGCCACTGACGTCATGCTGCCATCACTTATTCATGCCGCTGTTTTGCTTTCTTTCTTCATACAGGAGTCGTTCCACTGGGGGGGGAAAAAAACTGTCTCAAGAATTGAAGCAAAGCCTGACGCGTGAATTGCTCCTCTTTTCTTCTTTCTCATTTTTTTTTCTTTTCTTTTCCTCTTCTTTGCCCCCTTTCGCAGACCAACAAGCATGAAAGTCATACTCTCCATCAACGCGGGGTCAAGCTCTGTCAAGATATCGGCCTACACGGCGGATCAAGACGCACGCCCGCAACCGATAGCGGAAGCCCAGATCAGCGGGTTGACGGCACCGCCGGCAAAGCTCCGATACTCTCGAAAGGGCAAATTGATTGTCAATGACGAACACGTTGTCGGCCACAGCAAAGTGGACAGCCAAGACGCTGCATTTTCTCTCCTGCTAGATACGCTGGTTGAGGATGATGAACTACGAGAAATAGGCTCCAGGAAGGACATACTGATCACATGCCACAGAATTGTCCACGGCGGCGACTTGACAGATTCCTGCATCATAACTCGGGATACATATCATCATCTGGAGCAATTGAGCGACCTGGCACCGCTTCATAACGGCGCAGCCCTGGGCATCGTTGACTCGTGCATAAAGCAGCTTCCCCGAGCGACCAATATTGCGTGTTTCGACTCGCAGTTTCATGCGACGATTCCATCACACATTGCCACCTATCCCATCAACCCTGACGTTGCCAAGAACAGCCGATTGCGCAAGTACGGATTCCACGGCCTGAGTTATGCATTCATCGTCCGGTCGGTGGCTGAGTTTCTGAATAAAGACGGAGAAGACGTTAATATCATTGCGCTCCATCTGGGGAGTGGTGCGAGCGCTTGCGCCATCAAGGGCGGCAAAAGCTGGGACACCAGTATGGGACTGACACCTCTGGCAGGCTTGCCCGGGGCAACGCGCAGTGGGAGCATTGACCCGAGGTATTTTCTTCTTCTTCTTCTTCTCTTTGTATCTCTCCTCTCTCGGGTGTTTACTTTGTAGCACCCAGCGAGGAGATTTGAGTTGCGAAACGTAGAAAAAGCGGTGAAGGGGGGGGGTAGGCGAGCACAAAAAGAAGACAAGAAAAGGAAGCAAGAGGAGAGCATGCGACTGACTTCTGGAGTGCGCAGTCTGGTTTTTCACTACGCGAGCGATGTGGGAAGGCTGTCGCCCGCTTCCACAGAACAACTTCACATTTCCAAAGCCGAAGAGATTCTCAACAAGCAAAGCGGATGGAAGGCGCTCACAGGGACAACAGACTTTGGAGAGATTGCGGGATCAGACAAGCCCCGGCACAAGCTGGCGTTTGATCTGTTCGTGGATCGTGTGTGCGGCTTCATCGGCAGTTATTACGTGAGCCTCGAGGGTCAGGTGGACGCACTTGTGTTTGCGGGCGGGATTGGCGAGAAGAGCAGTCGGCTCCGAAGCGAGGTGACGCGTCAGACACAATGCCTCGGGTTTTCGATTGACGCCGACCGCAACGCGAGACACATGAGCCAGGTGGTGGAGGACATAGGGTCGAGTGACGGACGCCACCGGGTACTGGTTTGCCAGACAGATGAGCAGTATGAAATGGCCAGGGCGGCAACAAGGAAGAGCGAGGTGTGGATGTGAGGATAGAAAAAAAAAAAAAAAAAAGAAGAAGACTTTATCATTGCAAGTGTGACATGAAGGCCAATACGAATAACGATGTGATGTATGTGTTTTGTTGTTTTTTTTTTTCGAAAAGGAGAAGCGGAAAAAAAAAAGGTAGTTCAATGCAGGTCACAACACACATGTACACACACACAACACAGGCGGGGGAGAATGATGTAAGTGCCCGACAGCAATCAGCCACTCCAAGTCGTGCACATGCATTCAAGCGACGTATTATTTTTCAAGAGACGAGAGATGACGATGATGATGATGCGAGAGAGAGAGAGAGAGAGAGAGACAAGATAATAAAAAAGTCATGTTAAATGTGGTAGTATTATTCTGTATTCTGACGAGAGAGATAGAGAGGGAGGTTAAACTGCTGGTACGGGGTATTTTCTTGCCCCCCCCCCCCCCCAAAACTCGTCGTAGCGACCCGCCATGTTTGCATGTTGGATGCTGAGTGCTGGGGTACTTGGGCGGTGAAGGGCTTCTCTTTGATTTCCCCTCCTTTCTTGGATGGGACCTTTACGAGGTGCTGTGCTGCTTTGCTTTGGTGGGTGTACCGATGTACGGTGGTGAGGTACGGTACGGTACGGTAACATACTAGTACAGTACGGTAACGGGCAAAAGCAACGCTACCAGTACTAGTACTAGTAGTTACTACTAAGTAGTAGTAGTACTAACAGTAGTACCAGTACTTCCCCCGCCAAACTCCAAAACCAGATTCCCATTCCGCATCAGACGGGCCCCCATTCCGTTTCATGTCCATTGTTGTTGTTTTCCCCAGCAGAAAAAAAAAAAGAGGAGACACCCCCATCACCAATGCTTTTTTTTCTTTTCTTCTTTTCTTTTCCTTTCCTTTCTTTATTTTCCCGCCCCACTAGTGATGAGGAAAGAGAAAAAAAAAGAAAAGGAAAGAAAAAAGAAAAAAAAGTAAAAAGCCCCGGACAAACATGGTAGTATGTGGTTGGTGACGAAGCGAGGCGCGTGCCGTATCCGTCTCGTGGATTGAAAACGAAAAAACGGAGCTGTGGCGCCCGACGGCTCGCTGTCGATGATGACGTGGCCCTTTTTGTGCCTTTCGTGCCTTTGTGCAGCGGATAGGACGAAGAGTGCGTTGAGGGGATTTGCAGATGAGATGAGAGAGGGGGGGGGGGGGGGATGAAAGAGATGAGGGAAGGAAGAAGAAGAAGAAGAAAATAGAAAAAAAAAAACAAAAGGAGGTTGCTCCTCGCTAGATGCTGGAATCGTGTGCGAGACGAGAACCCCCCTCTGCATAAGGGTATATATGTGGATTTTCCGAAATGCGAAAAAAAGAAAAAAAGTGAAAAAGTGAAAAAAAAAAAAACTCCCTCGTCGTCATTCGTGATACATTTTCGGCGGCAGAAGGGAAAGAGACAACCCTAAACTATGCTCGGGTCGCTAATGTCCTTGTCGTAACTTTTTTTTTTTCTTCTTCTATTCTTTTTCTGTTTCTTTGTCTTTTCCCAAGTTCTCTCCCCCCCTCCCCTTAGCCATGCTGCGCAAAGACGGGCATGTTTCGGCGCCGAGGTCCGCGGCGGGTTGCGCAGCGGCGTCACTGGATTAAGCATTATTGTAGTGTCATCGGGTTGTGATGCCTTTCTGATTGTTGCTTCTTTCGGGAAATGGAAGGGGAAGATGGGTGGTTGGGGGTAGACATCTGTGAATTTGGATATATATATATATATATGTGTGTGTGTGTGTGTGTGTGTGTGTATCTGCGTGTGTGTGCATATCGCCATGATTTCAAGGCCGTGCCGTGCCTTCTTGACAGGCTATGGCCATGGCGAGAGCGTCGAGGCCACTACTCGGCGACCTCGCTGCGGCTGCGGGACGAGTCGGGATGACAGGGTTGCCGGCGCGCATGTCCCAGGAGCTACGAGCGGCGGTCGGCGAGGGCAGTGGCTTCTGCTGGCTCGGGACGACTGCAAGTGCGTCCGACTCCCATTGCATGGCATCGGGATTGCTGCCGACGCTGCTTGCCGAGGTGGTGCAGCAGGTGGGGGAGCCTCTGCGACCTGTGGACGAGATGCGACGGGCTTCGGCGAGGGCAATCTTGTGTGCGCGCTGGCTGGCCGAAGACCGGCTCTTGTCCTTGTAGTGCGTCTCGAGGTGTTGCTTCATGTTGTCGGCGCGGGTGAACTTCTTCTGGCAGCCGGGATAGGTGCACTGGACCGCCTTCTCGGCCGTGTGGATCTTGGAATGCCGCGAGGCGTGGCCAGACGTGGTGAATGTCTTCTCGCAGCCGTGCGTGTCTCGGTACCGGCAGGGATACCGCTTGGCCGGGCGCTCCGAGGCCGACGGCAGAGCGGCCGGCGTGTCGTCGTCGTACGAGGTCGCTCGGCTGCTGCTGCTGACGTGGGCGGGCGGCTTGGGGGGCAGTTCGCTGCCGTAGAGACCTCCGCGGGGATAGACGTAATCGACCGAGGGGGTGAGGGGGGAGATGGGATCGTTGCTCGTCTGCGAGTCATAGGAATCCGACCGCAGGAGCTCGGGCGTATTCGGTGACGACGAGCTGCTGGGCGGGCTGGGATACGGCCGAGAGAGGATGCGGCTGGTGGTGACGGCCTGGAAACCCAGATGGGGGTGCCGTTGTCGTTGCTGGTGGTGGTGTTGTTGTTGCTGTTGATGTTGATGTTGATATTGTGGGTATTGTTGTTGCTTCTGCTGCTGCGGTTGGTAGGCGAGAGGCTGCGTCTTCGCTTCACAGCCAACGCCGACGTCGTTGAGAAGCGAGACGCGGCAGCCCGCGGCGTTTCTGGCTTCCATTTCCGCGGATAAGTGGTGGCAGATGAATCGGGAGGGGGAAACCACCCAAGATACAGGAATCTTCGAGTTTTCTTCTCCTTCCTTTTGTTCTTGTTCTTGTTCGGTCGTCGTCGTCGTCGTCTTTTTTTTTTTTTTTTTCTTCAGTCGTTGCTTTTTGAGTTACACTTGGCTGACGAGATGACGTTTGCGTGAACAATGACAGTCAAGTCAATAGCTCTCACGACGTTGGCGAAGAGGAAAAAGTTGGCTTGCTATGTTTGTTGTGGTCCAGAGAGGGGAGGGAGGGAAGCTTCTCGAGGTAAAAGATTTTTTTTTATATAAAAAAAAAAGGAAACAAAAAAGAGGAAGAAGCACGTCGTGCTTACGGGCGGTTATGCGCTTCTCAAGTACTTTCGCCAAGGAGAAGACGGCGGTTGGTTGCTGCACCGACAACAACAAGCACGGCACGCGAGGGGAGCCCATCGACTTTTGAACAACCGGACCTGTCGCGCATGAAACCCCATTTCACCTCGATCTCTATTGAGGTGATCGAAGAATGACGGCCAGAAATCCTGCCCTTCCCTGCCTCGGCCTAGCGCCCCGCCCGGGGCCCCAGTACGTAGCCCTGGTGGTCCCAGCCCCCGACGGCCCCAATGGCCCGCCTAGTGCTTCAGCACACAGCACAGCACTCACCCCCCCCCCTCCCCCAAAGCCCCCCTCCCCTAAGCACACACCCCTTTTTCTCTTTCGAAACACACACACCTCCCTTCCTTTTTTTTTTTTTTTTTTTTTTTTAACCCTCCCAGTAAATCACGACATGGCAACGACGACCCCTGGTAACAACAAAGGCGGAAGGTGCAGGTCAGCAGAACACATACGCGCACTCCTGGCAATGACCTCCAATCGTGTCTGCAAAGCACGCCCATCCTCTGCAGCGTCCCGTGGTGTTTCTTTTTTTCTTTTTTGTCTTTCCTTTTGCGGGCAGCAGCAGCAGCAGCAGCAAGCAGCAAGCCGTCCCACCCAGAGCCGACCGACCCTGGTGCCTTGTCGTAAGGGAAGGGAAACGCCGAGCCCATGTGCGTTGTGGTCCCTATTTGCAGACACTTATCTCTCTCCCATGGACAGGGACAGCGACTCGAGTACCGACTAACACCAATAACGTGTGTGTGTGTGTGTGTGTGTGTGTGTGTGTGTGTGTGTGTGTAGTAGTGGTATGTCTGGTATGTTGTATGTGTGTATGAGGTATCTTGTATCTACTAGTATGTAACCATGTAGTAGCCATCTGTTATCGATGTATGATGGGTGCGCGTTATGGTTAAGCACCAGGGAAAAACGAAAAAAAAAAGGGATCGATGAACCACCCCCCCCCCCCCTTCCTCTTCCCCGTCCCCATCCTCCCTTGATGTCGAATGCCCTTTTATCAATAATGTTATTTGTTTATTTGGCCCGATGATTGATCAGTTCAACTACTAGTAGAACCTTTTTGAACATCATACATCCACCTCTTGCCGCCCGTTTGTGCATGTACTGTGTAGTATTGCGGCGTGGCCATGTCACCCTGTGGCTTGACTCGTATTAGAAGGACGACCGCTTACAGTACTTACTACAAGTTGTCGTCAAGCAAGAAGAAGAAAAAAAAAAAAAGGCCGGCCGTGGATGAAAATCATTGTCCATCCCTTTTACGACATGACATAACATGAGCTGCCAACTTTTGTCGGCCGCCCGCCCGCCTTCGTTTCCGAGCCAGAATAAGATAAAATGATGGGAGGAAAAATAATAAATAAATAAATAAAAATGCCTGTCTGTTGTCTGCTCTTCTGCACGCTGCAGGCTGCACGCTGGCGTCTGGCTGCTGGCCGTCGCACTGTCTCGCGTCTCGCCAACCACCACCACACGCACACGCACACACGCACACAACCACAACAAGCACGCACACACAATCACACAATCACACACCACAACTTTTCTCCACACACTCTCCTCCCCGCTCCACGCCTCATTCCAGCGCCCCACACTCGCTGGCTGCTTGGCTCCATCCGTGCAGAGCTTGACGGGTTCCTTCGCAAGACCCTGATCTCACCACGAAAGTCTCGATCGCGACAACCATTTATGCCAGCCTAATTCTGGCCCTTTTCCTGCGCTTGCGACAGGCCTGCCACAGCCCGTCGCCCTGACCTGGCAGCCCGGCCCCGCGGTAACCAAGCCGGGCAAAAAAAAAAAAAAAAAAAAAAAAGGAGACAGGACCCTCGAAACGGCCCCTACAAGTCCCTAATTCTGTGGCCACAGCCTGACGGTGACGTCAGAGACGCTCTGCTTCGGCCCTTGCTATGGCCCTGCCTTGCTGTTCGGATCTGAGATGGTAACCCAATCTACTCAACGCCGGCCTCGGCGCTGCAATGCGCTACCAAGGGGGGGGGGGGGGATATTCAGAAAGGGTCGGAGAGAAGCGGAGGGGGGCTTCATCGTTCATCGCAGAGCCGCTCCCCTCCTCCCCGTTTCCCCGTTCGCACAATCGTGACTCGACGCCTCCCCCTCCGTTTTACACTACATAGTACACACATCAACTTTTTCCGTGGCGAGCGACGGGGATGCCCGAGGGCGGCCAGGGACTTTCGTCCATGGGCATTTGCAGAGAAACCCTTCCGGGCCATGATGGACATGCCCAATTTATCCCATTGGTCGTGCGTGCGATTGACGAATCTCGTTCCGGGGAAGATGATTTCAATTTTTTTTAAAAAAAAAAAGAAAGAAAAGAAAAGAAATACTCCCATACATAGTAGTAGAATCAAAATGAAAATAAGAAAAATAAGACAGAAAGAAAAGAGGCGGCGTGCGTGACTTGTTGTTTGACTTTTTAGACGTTCCCAATTGGCATGTCGTGACACGACATAATGTTAAGTACCATCAAAAACGTAACAGTTGCGTCGTAGTCGTCAGCGGTACGTAGAAGACACGTACAAGTGGTCTGTCTGTCTGTCTGGTTTTACGCAAGCAGAAAGCAACCGCCGCGGAAATCCTTATCCTCGGCACAGAAGGAAGGCGGCATCACTGATCAGTTCGGTGGAACTATGGAAGACAGCCAGAAGCGGAATACAGGGTCGGCCCAGGGTCCAGGGGTCGGTTCGAACACCATCGTCCAATAATCGAGCTGATCGAAGGGTACCCTGCGGGCTGAAGGGGCGTTGTTATTGATCGGAAGTGCGTTTCCCTTTTCCCGCCCACGCCCTTTCTGCACACGCCCCCTCCCCCCCCCCCCTTTTTTTTTCCCAACCTGTCCCCTTAGGCTCTCTTTTTATCTTTATTTTGTTTTTCATTCCATCACCCCCACCCCCCCCCCCCCCCCCCTCTTCCACCTTGCCCCTTCCGCCCAAGACTCTGTGGCTAGTTCTGGTTCCTCAGCATTACATACTCACCTAAGCTTACCTCACACTGTGTCGTTTCACCACTCAACAGCAAGAACCTCACTCAGTCACTCCACTTGGAAGGGTTATGTTGCAAGATGCAATTTTTCAAAAAGACCATGTTCTTGACCATGCCCTTTCCTTCCCCGCCTGTGACTTGACTTCTTTTGCCAAGGATCAACCCAGCCAAAGAGGTTACTGTGACAGTGCCGGCCATTCTGCTCCGCAAACCAATCGGACGCGCAAACCTGACGCAATTGATTACACAAATGGTCCCTTGCTGCTCTGCCGGGTCGCCATTGAAATGAGCTCTTTGACACTCGTTTGACCTGACTGGTTCCTGACGGGAAGGGGGGAGGGGAGGAGGGCCCTTGCACGGATGAACGTGTAACAAGCAAACGGCCGGACGAGTAAGCGAGGCGTGGTTATCAGGAATCAGAATCAGGAAGATACTCAGACCCAACAACCCAACACGATTTAGATTTAGAGGGCGCTTCTTTTTTCTTCTTTTTTCTTTTCTTTTCTTTCTTTTTTTTTTTTTTTTGCACGTCACGACTATGTATACTTTATGCAGTGCTATAGGCTTGTCGAGGCTTCCAATAAAGGCAGGAGCTACATCAGGCAAGAAGAAGTTTGAGCAGCAACTCAAAAAAAAAAGTATGATTTCCCTTGTCATCCTTACACCTAGTTAGGAAAGGGCGAGCGACAAGTGGCGACGAAATGACATACTAGCACAGACCCGTCTTATCCACACGGCCATCCCCCCCCCCCCCCCCCCAAAAAAAAAGTGAATGTTGTTTACTTACTACTACTACTAGTACTTACTACTACTGTACTAGTAACACTGCTGCCCATCTGGCATGGGCGAAAATGGAAACAAGCTTGCTGGGCGTGTGCACACCGCAGGGCGCAGTTCCGACATTATTTTCTCCATGCTACCTGTACTTAATATTAGAAAGGAGATGACCAATGTCGGAGGAAGAGAGAAAGATTTACCCTAAGCCAGGGTCGGTGGTTGAGAAGTCGCAGAAGCCGTCCATCCATTGGCAACGGTGGAGGTGGTCGAGAGCTCCGTTAGAGCTTGACGATCGGAACGTTTGCTGTGTCATCGAGTGATCGGCTACCCTGGGCCCACTGTTTCTAGAGAAATCAGGGCTTTAAAATCCAGCACCCACCAGCACCAGCACCAGGGAGCTCCACAATGAAGGAAGGAAGGAAGGAACGTCGTCAATCGAAATCCGACATCCGATCCAAGAAACGGGAGTGGCTCCAGCATCTGGTTTCTTTTTTTTCTCCTTCTTCTTCTTTTTTCTTTTTTCAAAAAAAGTAATAATAATCAAAAAAAATCCTACGTGATGGTTACTACTACTACTACCACATACTACGGACTACGTACATCCTTCCTCTGAATCCTCTCTCTCTCTCCCTGAGGGCTTGCTTGCTGCATTGCGGGGTGCCTTCCCCCCCCCCCTCACTCTATTATCCCGGACGCATCCAAAGTCGTTGAATGGGTCAACGTGAACGGGGAACGTATGAAACCACCGCCACATGATTCGTACAGACATTGTGCCTGCGACTCCCTGCATCTGGGCATGCTTTCATCGTCGTCCATGTGGCGTGGCTGACCTCTGCGTCTGCGTCAAGGGGTCCTGAAGAATACCGCAAACAGCCAACGATGTGTTGCAGTCGTGGTGCAATTGTACTGGATGCGGAGAGAACACGAACGTGGTGCGTTTCCGCCCACTTCCTGGAGAAGCTACGATGGGGACGGTGCACAAATTCTGACCAACCCGCGCCTTGTCTGTTGTCTTTGCAGAGACGAATGACTGAATGTCATTTTTTTATTTTTTTTTTTGCAACAAAGTCCCTGCATCTCAAAGCGGCTCGCCGCTACACATCCCTGTTCTGCAAACCATCTGGCGGTAGAGAGAGCGGTGAAGGGGGCACGGAGACGGCATTCCGAGAAATCCACTGCCCATACACAATATACAATGGGGTTTCGTCCCATCCATCAGTCACAAAGCCGTCGGGCTCAATTTTGCATTCCACTGCGTCATCCAGTGGGGGCACACGAGCGCCGTCACTCGCCCTGACAAAAAAAAAAAAAAAAAAAAAAAAAAAAAAGCAAATCTGGAAAAGGCTGAAATTCCCGGCGGTCCGGTCGTGAGCGGAGGCTGGACTAAAAGTTTCACACACACACACAGGCATAGTTACTGCGACGTCATCACCATTCTCTCCGTGTAAATGGAAGCAAGAGGTGGTGGATTACTAAAACATTCATACATTCGCGATTTTTGCTCCCATTGAGCACATGTGAAGTCAAATTTACCATTGGATGTTTTTATCTATATTTAGTTTTATCTTGTTCGAATCTCAAATGGAAACCCCACAGTTCCGTGAACGTGGACAGAGGACCGAGGGGGCGAGTCCAGTTCAACGGCGATACGGACACGAAAACAACGAGAAGATTCTGGTGCTCGACAAAGCCCGCTTTCGTGTAACACTGGGGGGGGGCCCGCCACGATGGGTTCACGTACGGGAAGTTTCCTCCGAGTCGATGACATCAGAGCTACCAACCACATGCCTGTCCGTTCCTCTTCCTTCGCTCGCTTTAGCAACTCGGCTCCGGGAGAAGCAGCAAAACCGCGCCGGGCACGAATCCGAGCCGGGGGTCCTTATTCGTGCTTTGATACGAGAGCGAGCAGGCAGGCGGCTTCGTCCTTCGTTCTTCGGGCTTCATCAAGCGCCAGAGCAACGGACAAGAGGAAGGGGGTGAACTCTTCTTGCCCTCAGGGCAGCAAAAGTCTCAGGCTAACGCCGCATCGCGATTCACCAGGAAAGTTGAGATCCCGATGGCGGTGAAGCCGCATTCTGTTTGCCGTTATTGTCTGTATTATGCTAGCGGGAACGGCGATCAAGTGGGCAGAAAAGCAAGCCCGCCTGGGGATCTGCGGCAACTAGTGATATTATTACGGCAGATCCCCAGTGGGAGTGTGTACTATCTATCTATGCGTGTGGCTTGCGTATCCTCCCGCGAGCCACTGCAGCTGCCGTGACAAGAAGCCCATTCCATGGCCTTACATCTTACATGGGGAACGGCTTGTCGATTACATACGACAGCGGGCGCCCCGTTTCCACTACGGCCCGCCCTGGACAAGAATCGTCAACTCTCTCTGGGAAGCTGATAAGACGAAAAAAAAAAAAAAAAAAACACGGGACTTTCTTCTCCCTTTGCCGCTCCTATCGTCCGTCCCCTGGAGACGGGAAAGTTGAGATGGGGAGAAAGGGAGCGTTAGAAAGAAAAAAAAAAACGATAGTGTCTGTTCACCACTCGAGTCAAAAAAAAAAAAAAAAAAAAAAAAAAACTCCGTTACAATGTCTTCCCCAATCCCCCCCCCCCCAAAGCACAGGCTAGCAAGGGCTCAGACATTAAACATGCTTCGACCATGTTACAGTCAGAACATCGGGGAGACGCAACCGGGGGGGACAAAGCAAGCAAATCACACCCGGCATCGCGATGAGCCTCCAAATCCACGATGTACGTTGTACACTACCGGGGTGTCCATGGGCCTTGCCTGCAGACGCAAAACCCGGTCGACCAAGAGGACCCCTAATCGCCACCGGCGCCCCCTTTTCACTCACCCCCCTCCCTTTCCCAGCACCCAGCACCCAGCATCGTTATCCTTGCACCAAACGGGAGAGAGAGCATGCGGCATTACAGGAAGAAGGAAACAAGGGAAAAAAAGAAGAAAGGGAGGATTTTCGGGGGGGGGGGGGGGGTCGACGGTAATAGCGCCGATCGGCAGAATTAAGGGCGGGAAGAGTAGTCCGATCGAGATTCCCTTCTTCCTCTAGGAATGCCATTTTTCTTTCTTTCTTTCCTCTAACCAAGATCCATCATCCGCTTGGCCGTGTGCATGCGTGCCACGCAAGCTCGCACACGCAAAAACCACACACCCAAACCCACCTTGGAGAGAACGAGAGACAAGCAATTCCTGCGCATGGTCCAGTCCGGCGGGATTCGTGGTCATCACGCGTGCACAATGGCGGTAAGAAGAAAGAAAGAAAAAAATGATTTGTTGTTTCGTGTCTCTTTTCTTTCTTTTTTTTTTTCTCCTTCTCTCTCTTCCCCTTGTAGCCTTCCCCGTCCTGCGAGTGTAAATCATCGTAATGGGGAAAGAAAGACGCGATGGGTAATGCAGCCGACGAGTCAGGTCATCTCACCCAGGCAGTTACCCCCCCCCCCCCCCCCCAATTAGCCCAAGTCCCCCATTACTCCTTTGATTGTTATTATTGATATTATTATTTTTCCCATTGTCCACATTCCATTCCAGATACACACCTGCCAAGTTGTTGTGAAGAACAGAAAACCCAGCCTGGCTGTCTCGTCTTTCCATAATCTACAATCTACAATACAAATCTTGCGTAGCTACCTTGTACCACGTTTGTTACCTCTCCTCCAACAGGCAGTGTTGATTGACCCCCCCCCCCCTTCTCATCTTACCACGTATACATAGTATACATAGTACATAGTAGTGACCACGACCAACCATCTGTAATCCATAGCAAGGGGGGCTCAACTATCCCTGCCATGCACGTGCTCCTTCCTGCTCCTGCTCCTGCCCGCCATGGCTCCATGCTTAACAGATACATGTGTTGTGAAGAGGCAAACGTGACCATAAAGGAGGGAAATCGGTTTGAGAACAGCCTTTGAGCACGGTTCGTGAGAGGAAGTATTGAGAGGGAAGAGGGAGGGGGTATCCGGGGGGAAAAGAAAGGGTTGTCATTTTGGTTGGTATTTTCGTGGGGTAGAGGGGTTGACTTGGAGAATCTGGAGAGAAGGGGGATCTCGACGAGCGGCTCTGGTTTCTTGGAGGCCAGGATACTTGCCGTGGCAGTTCTTGGTTCGGCCACTTTTGCAGGTTGGAAGAGGGATGTAAAGGAGGAGTTCGTCGTTTGTGTGTACATTCTCTTTCATGTCTGTTGGGTTTTGGTTTTTTTTTTTTGTTTAGCCACTTCTTCTTGTTCTCTCTTTCCTGGTTCGATTTTTTGTTCTTTTTTTTTTGAGGGGGGGGGGGGGGGGGGTTGGTTTCATTTTCGCGTCGGCGGCAGCGGAGGAGCCATCTTTGTAGATCCCGTGTCGAGCCTCTTGGCCGCGGGGAGCTGGGGCATCTTGAAGGCTCCGGCTCCGTTCAGCGAGGATGACCCCCCGCCGCTGCTGACCTGGGTGAAGGCGCCGCCCTTGAACCAGCGGTCCTCCTCGGCCTTGCGCTTCTTGGAGAGCTCGGCTTGGACTTTTGGATCGACGAGCTCGAGGCCCTGGACTGGGGTGAAGGCGAGGGACGAGGCGGTGCCGACGCCCGTGGCGGAGCCGAGTGTGCTTCCCACGCCGGAGGCGCGGAGGCCCTTTCCGCGGAGGTCGATCCCGCCTGGTGCTTGGCCGAAGCCGCCGATGGAGGAGGAGGCGCCGCCGCCGACGGAGCTTGCGCCTCCCCATCCTTTGCTCTTGGCGCTCAGCTTTGCGCGCGTGCGCTGGTCGATCTGGACGTTTCGGATCCGGCCGTCGTTCTGCTGCCCGATCATCCCCATGCCGATGGTGCCCGAGCCCGTCCCGTACCCTACTTCCTTCTCCTCCTTGCCAAAGGCCACCCTGTTCTGGGCCTTGCGCAGCTCCGTCATGACCACCGCCTCCTTGGCCTTGCGGACCCGCCGGCCTCCTCGTTTCCGCGATGGCTTGTCGCCGGGGACGGGCAGCGCGCGCTGGCCCTTGTTGGGCGGCGGCTCCGTGAGCTTCTCCAGTCTCTCTAGGCACTGCGACTTGAGCTGGTCGCCCGTGGTGCCGTCGGGCTTGGAATGGATGCGGTCTACCCGCGCCGCCAGCACCAGCTTGGCCGCCACGATCCTCATGGCCTGCTTCTTCAGGTCGCCCGGGATGCCGCGTATCATCTCCGAGTTGTACAGGTACCCCTGCTGCCGGATGCCCACGTTGGTTGCTAGGCCGGCTTGCCTCTTCTTCGAGCCCCACGAGGGAATGTTGCACGCCGGCGTCTTGGACAGTCCGGTCAGGCCGCCTGCTGCGTTCAGCAGCTGCGCCGCCGTCAGGGACCCGATGAGCGCCGTCAGGTTGGGCGCAAAGATGTTCATGCGCGACTGCACGTATTCGGTCAGGCTTTGCTTGGCCTGGTGCAGCGCTACCATCATGGCAGAGGCCTGGCGCACTCGGACAAGCTCCTCTGCGCTGAGTTCATGGCCCTTGGACGTCGTCGCTTCCACCGTGACGACCATGAGCGACGGCCCGTCCAGGACGGCCTTGAGGCCCATCTTCATCGGGTTGTCCGTCGACGTCTGCAGCGCTTTGATGCTCTCCGAGTCCATGGGCCCATTGCCGATGATGGACACCACCTTGGCGTATTCCAGCGGCGTCGTCACGAGTCGCTCGAGTTCGGGGAAACGCGTCGAGTAGTGGTCGCGGATGAACTTGTGCACGAGCGCCACTTCGCCGTCGATCATGGTTGACAGGCTGTTGGACTGCGTGAGGAGGTGATACTCGGGATGGTCTTCGATGTTTCCGATGTTCGTCGCCGTCTGCGTCGATGCCTGCGATCGATAGCGCGCGATTTTCTACAATCGGTCGGTCCCAACACCGTCAGGTCTATGTACTCTTTCCGCTTGGATGTAAACGAATAGTCTTTTTTTTTTTATCGAAAGCATGAACATGGCAATGGACTTTGCTTTCGTCATGTCTGTAGGGCAGAAGGGGAGAAAGGAATAAGGGGGTTAGAGGTTGTGACTAACCTCCAATACTGGCTCCAATGTTGCCATCAGGCTGGCGACACTGCGGACGTCTTTGACGGCACCGAGCTGCATCTTCTCGATTTTTGCCTTGGTCGCTTCCGCGTCCTCCACGTCCTTTGGATCACCGCCTTCGGCTTCATCCGACTCATCGTCATCTCCGCCGTCGACGTCCATGGCTTCGAGGTCTCCATTTCCACGTGTTTCATCGAGCACTAGGCCGTCGTTCTCCTTCTCCTCTGCTTCATCCCCCGAGCTTCCGAAGTCGTTGAGCAGCTCATCTGCGACCGTAGACATGTCGACGGTGTGCTGACGAGCGCCACGCGATTACGTTATGTGTCCGTGTGAGAGCTTCGAGGGGAAAAGTGTGCGGGATATTCGAGTGTGTGAAGTTGGGAAGGAAGAAGAAAGGGAAAAAAAAAAAAAAAAAAAAAAAAAAAAAAAAAAAAAAAAAAACCAGTGGTCAAGAAAAA
>JABAEC010000171.1:13430-46802 GCA_013435705.1 Claviceps paspali | reverse complement strand
CCCCCTTTTTTTTTTCGCCCCCCCCCCCCCCCCCCACACCCTTTCGCATTCAAGTGCCGCGGCAGGAAAAGGCGGGAAGAACAGGGAGGGGGAAAAGTAGAAGTAGGGAGGGAAAGAAGAACAAGAACAAGAAAAAAAAAAACGCACCACTCAACGCCGACAAAGTAGATACCACGCCCCCGCATGCGTCTCAGCTCCCTTTCCGCCTTCCCGCCGGCGAGCTGGCCTCCCGAGACGGTGCCCAGCACGACGTGCGTGACGGACCGTCTCGCGAGGTGGAGGGCCACGGAGCCGCCGTGGCGGGTGATGATGTGCTTGAGCCGGTGGTCCGACACGATGGGGAATGTGCTCCCGTTGATGTAGACGGACGTGCCGGCGAAGATGGCTTTCTCGACCGGCGCGCCTGCTTCTTTTTCTTCTTTTACCGCTTCTTCTTCTTCTTCATCCACTTCTTCTTCCACTTCTTCTTCCTCTCCGTCGCCCCCGGCGCAGAGGAGAACCCCCGGTGGTGGTGTCGGCCCCTCGGCGGCGGTGCTCGAGCGCGCCTCCGCCATGAGGCCCGGCCTCCTCAGCAGCTCGAGCACGCTCCTGGACGGCAACCCGGCCGGCATCTCCGCTTTCCGCGCCGCCCGCCCGCCGAACTGGCCCTCCAGCTTCCTCGCCCGCGACGCGCGCCACCCGCTGCTGGGCCTCGTCTCCGCGCGCTGGTGGCCCGTCGAGGACGAGTTCCACGGGTCAAAGGTCCTGCGTCTTTGCGCCCGCCCGCCTCGTTGCTCTTCCTCGTGATGTCCTGACGCCGTCGCCGCCGCGCGGGTGGCCGTCGTGCCGTGCTGGCCCGTCATCGCAGTCGTTGTCTTTTTTTTTTTTTTTTTTTTTTTTTTTTTTTTTAGGTCTGTTTGTTTCGTCTCGTTCCTGCTTGGAGAAGGGGACACACCAAGGGAGAGGGACAAAAAGAAAGACGGTGCGAAAACTAGCACCGCCTTGGTTTTGCGCCATGCTCTTTGCGCCGCCCAGTGCTTGCTACTGCTTCTGCTGCGGTGCAAAAGTGCACGGCGCGAAAGCGAGCCGCCAAATTGATTTTTCTTTTTTTCACATGAACAAAAAAGAAGATGGCCTCACCTCCCCGTCCAAGGCACTAGTAGATAGAAGCAAAGTCATCATCGCCAACCTCTCAACGTCGTTGCGTCAAACCCTCACACCAACCTACCCGGCAGCCACGCATTCCCAAAAAAAAAAAAATCCCCAATCAATAACAACCCACAGCAGCGAAATCCAAAATCACACACAAGGCGAAAAGATAGGAATTAAAAAAAAGAGACAGAGAGAGAGAGAGAGAGAGAAACGCCAATCTCGCCGATCATTCCCAACCCGGGATTCCCGCCCGCGGACAACGTCCGAAATTCGTTGCCCTCTACCCTCCCCCCCCCCCCCCCAAAAAAAAAAAATCCTTAACTCATAAAACTTTCCTCGCCAGGTTCCTTAATTAGGAGGGCCCGGCTTTTCACCCCTTTTCTCGGCTTGGATGCCCGAAAAATAAATAACTGAGTAATAGTAGTCATAAAACAGTAGCAGCCGGGCGAGATGGGCAGACACAGCACTCCAATCCAATTCTCCCGTACAGCCGCCGTCGGTCAATCCAGGGTGTTCCTTCCCATTCCTTGCCGCGCGTCCTGCATCATCAGCTCATGACATGTGATGGATTAATTGGAGGGGGAGGGGTTGCCGTTGCTGTTTTGTCGGTGCTTGTGAGGGTGAGTGAGTGAGTTTAGTTTTTTATTTGGTTTCTGGGAGGGGGGGGGGTTTATTGTTATTTTTCTTCTTCTTTTAATACACACATACACAGATATATATACACACATTTATATGTGTATATAAACATACACACACACACACACAGGAGGGGGGGGGGCGAGAGAGATAGAGAAAGACAGGGGCACGAGCGGTCCATCATCTTCGTCCACTGCGGTCTGGGAACATGACTCCGCCGCCTCCCATCGAGACGTTAACAGATTCGCTTCACCCATTCCGTCCATCCATTAGTATGATGTGTTTATGTTTTTTTTTTTTTTTTTCATTAGTATTTTGTCCTCGTTCTCACTCTCCTTCGGCAACACGGCCCCCCTCCCCCCTCCTCCTCCCCCCATAACAAACCAACCCCCAACCCCCAACCCCCCCCCCCTTCCTCCCGTACACATGTGCATATGTACTATGTATCATGTATGTGTGCCGGACCAAGCTCGTCTAGTTTTGTTCTTTGCATAATCGCCAGACGCATGAGCCGGAACATGCCCGGCCCTGTCCGTGCTGCTGCTGCTGCTGCTGCTGCTGCTGCTGCTGCTTTTTTTTTTCTCTTGCCGCCCGTCGATGCGCAGCCGGCCCTTTGAAGGCTTCCTTCGGGAGCGTCATGGATTGTTTTCGATATGCGATATGCCCACGTTGCCAGGTACAGGCTTGGCGGGGAAGAGGGGGGAGGGGAGGGGAGGGCGAAGCCGTTCGTTCATGTTTGGATCTGGGGACAACATGGTTCGTTTCTTCTCCCCGTCGCCCGTTGACGAGAGGCGCGCCCGAGAGAACAAGAGGCCAGCATTGGAAAAATGAACGGCCTCGTACCACCAGCCGACGTGCCGTTCGTTTGGTCCAATATGGCCAAGATGGTGTTGCGGGCATCAGCTTGGCCCTTGGCCCTGGCGAAGCAGCGCTTCCGCCTCCAACCTCCAACGTCCGAAACGAAAAATCCATCTTCCATTTTCCCTCACAACCCCCCCAACTGTTCCATCCCATCCATCCAAGTTGCCCCAATCTCAGAGCGACCGCAGGGCCTTGTCCTTGTCCTCCCAGCCTCTTTTTCCTCTCCTCTCCCAAGAGAAGCCCCTGGTCGGCCGGCCCAGCCCAAAACATCAACTCCTCACCCTGTCTACCGGCCTCCAGCCTCCCCCCTCCCCCCTCCTCCTCCTTCTCCCCCCCCTCTCTCCCTCTCCCTCTATCTCTCGGAGCAAACCAAAATCATATCATCATGTCATTCTTTCTTCAACAGTTGCGCAAAAGTCCGTTATTACTCCGGATGAATCCCGACCGACTTCACAATGAGTAATTCGGGTAAAAGCCGCCCATGGATAAAAGCAAGGTTGTTCGTGCCCGTCATGCGCCACCCGCACATCCCGACCAGCTACCCTGCCATGTAATGCCCATCCTTGCTCAGCCGCCTCGTCATTCCTCGCCGCACTCGACTTTTTGCTCGACACCATTTCGATTTTGTACTGATACATGACAGCGCCCCCATGTCGTTGTATCCGTCCACCCTGTTGACGAATGCTTGTCTCTTCCGTCGTCTGCGATTGAGCGAAATACTGCCGTCGCCGCCGCCGCCCCCCCCCCCCCCCTCTTCCCCCTACACCCAGGACTTGCTTTTCCCGTTGAGAAAAGCCGATGACGGCGGGTAAAAAAAAAAAAAAAAAAAAAAAAAAAACTGGGAAAGAGACAGAGAGACGCGTGTTCCGGCCGAAGTTAGTGGCAGGCAAGATCGGGATATGTCTGTGAAATAAATTTGCATGCGCATCATACCTGCAGCGACTGGGCATTTCGACCGCGATCCCGTTTCTGTTTTCCATCGGCGATACGTAAATAGCATCATGGGCTAGCGCGGTACGGCATCAAAAAGCACCTGATCGCACTTGTCCTTTTTGATACTCCTCAAACCATTCTCCATTCGGACTCGGTCGTTTGACCAAAAATCGGGTAGCTCTTTCGTTATGAGCGGTGGCTTGCATGGTCGCCAAGATCCACCTGTAGAAGAAAAAAAAATCGCCTTTTGTCTCAAAATGCCACCTATCAAAAGGAAGAAAGAAAAAGAAAAAAAAAAACGACATAAAACGAAGATAAAGGGTGCTTCACTCGCAGTCGAGAGAAAATGCCTCACCCCTAACGTCCGTCGCATGGACAGGCTTCCCTTTTCTTCTCGCCAAAGAAACAAAAAAAAAAAAAAAGGCAAAACAATAAAATGAACAACGTGTCTGTCTGGACCGGACGGACAAGCTGGCTTGGACCTGTTCCCTTCCCTCCCTTCCCCTTCCCGCAGTGCATGAGCCTGTTGACCAGCCATCCGTCACACGTCAATCTGGAGTGCATCGAATACTCCGTATGATGATGTCCACAACAGGAGTTGGAGTGCAATTTCCGCTGTTCTTGCATAATTGTGCATACATACCCACCTGGTATATGCACTGGCCCGTCTTGCGTCTTGCACTAGACCAGCAGCCTTGCAGCAGCAGCCGCCGCCACGGCCACGGCCCATTTTGCAACCACCCTGGCCTTTTCACCTGCCAGGATCCTCCAGCTTCGTGGCCCATGGGCTGTAGACCAGACCGGAGAGAACCCCGCTCGGAGGGGAGAGGACAAAGCAAAAAGTAGAGGAAAGAGGGGAGGGGAGAGAGGGGAAGAAGGGGGGGGGGTCTTTAGCCGCCATCCCTGATCGTTGTTATCCTCGTCGGACGGGAGAGCTAATGCATCGACGACATGAAGCCCTTCTCTCAGATCTGCCCAGGTCAATCGTTACAGTTTCCTCGCGGCTTTCGACATCGTGTTAGCGTCTCTCCTCCTTGGAGTGTCTCCTCCTCCAAATAGCTTCCTCTGTAAGCGCGCACATTGACCTTGCAAATTGTACACCAACTGTACGAGTTGGTTGCACAGAATGGGCTATCGCATGGATTGATTGGCGACAAGCTGTACGTAATCTTGATAGATCTGACCAGCTCCGTGTCGCCAAGTTGTAATAATAATAATAAATAAGGGGAGGGGTGCGTTGAACTTTGCAGAGCGGAAGACCCCGTCCATGCAAGGGATAGGATTACCTTCTCCTCCCATCACCGCCGCCGAGACGGAACTTCGATCACACGAGTCCTTTTTTTTTTCTTCTTTTTTTTTGTTGCAAAACACGCGGCAAACGTCGGTCAGCCAATGAATTTAAAAAAAAAAAAAAACCAACGAACAGGCGTAATGGACAGGGCTTGCTGGATGGCAGATACGAGTTCTCGCGGGTGGTCATGGCAAGTATTGCGAATGAGGCACTCCCCACACCATGTTGCCTTGAAGCAAACTGCAAGTAGTAGCCAGCCAGCCATCCGCCCAGGTTGGTTGGAAATTAATACCACATCACCTTGCAAAAGTCTCTTCAAGGTTACGCGAGAGTCCGTATAACGTATTCAAATCTGACGGCGATCAGGACCGACAACGCAACGGGCTACCGATCGCCTCGCCAATACTTAGTAGGGTTGGGTTGGTGAGTGGGACTCCGTTTTTGGTGTGGTGGTAGTGATGGTTTTTTTTTTTTTTTTGGGTTGCCGCAATCAAGCGATAGATAGGTAGCTTGTTGCCGCTTTGCGCATCACAGATGCATGTCGATGATTGTGGATGCTTTGTTAAAATCAAGAGGCCAGCCAGCAGGCGTGAAACATGATCCCTTTTGCGGAAAGAAAGATTTCTCGGCCTTCCATGTGCGGCGGTCCGTCTTCCACGCATGCACGTTATCATGTGTTAAGGGCCGAGCCGGTTCGTCGAGGGCCCACGACGTGCATCGTCGTCGCTCCGATATTTATTGCCTTGGGCACTAGGGGTTTGAATTGCGATTGACCACCAATCCTCCGTGATATCTGTTCGTGCTCGTCCTTTTTGTGCTTTGCTGGCGTCAAAATTGCATGCTCATCATCACGAGTACTCGATGCGAGGACGAGCCATCGTCATCTAAAATCCACGCTCCCGTGATTCCGAAAACACCTTTCCTGTCGCCTGTACATACGCCATGTTCCGTAATGACCCACGGGATGCTTTGAATGCCCCGGCCCGCAGAGACGTGGTGAGCGTTCATTGGGTTGGCTTTTTTCGGCGATTGATCTGCTCCATTCCCCAGCTTCGTTGTCAAGCCCGTTCACTCACCAATGAGGAAGGGGAGTGACAGATAAGCAGGGTCATGAGAATGAGGGTGAGAGTGAGAGTGTGCTCAACAAGCCGACCCAGTCTTTCTCGTTGCATTTCCTCTGGTCGCTTGCCCCACTCTGCGGCACACACTGAGGCGGTTTGCCGGGTTGCAGGTTGGCAGAAGAACGTTGTTACTTGCTGGTCGGCTCTTTCGCGCTCGTGGTTGAATATTCATGAGGAACAACTCGTGCACTCCCTCGCTCGTAAGGTAAGTAGCGTCTGGCTTTTGGCACCCGAGCATGTCCTGTCCTGCGTACGCGCCTCGCAACGTCGAGAACGACGTGGGTTTGGCCATGTCGCAGCCGGGTTACGAAAAAAAAAAAAAAAACAGCACGGGAGAGCCAATGTACGAACAGACAGACAGCCAAACCAGACTACCCTCCCCCACCGAATCCAGCACCGCTCATGCTCACGCGGCACCGGTGTGGTTGTAAGTGGATATGGATGGCCCAGAGGATTCTTCTGGAGGGGGCCGAATCTGAGGATCTGATTGCTGCAGCGGACCTAAGCGGGAAGGCTATCATGGATGGCCGGATTTTGTAACTGTACATACTTGTCAATTTCCACTAGCAACCTTTTGAAACGGCTGAACTAGGGCCCTTGTTCGTTGTAACCGTCAACTTGAGCAATATGATTGGCCATGTCTTCGGTCTACATACATAGTACATAGCCGCTCTGTGTGTCATGCAAGTGTTCGAGCCAACATCGTCCATCTTCCCGGTCAGGGATTGCGGGACATGTAGGAATGCACAATATCTGCAGGGACTGGCAAAATCGTCGGCTGATGGATTTTGTACTGTATTCAACTGTGTAGGTTCTGTGCGATATGTAGAACGATAAGATGCTCTGTTGCCGTCTCGGGCACACGGTTGAGAAAAAAAAAACCCTGAGCAAGCAAGCGGTGCTCGAGAAAGCGCCTCGAGGAGTTGTGCATGCCCCCTTCTGTCCTACAACTGGCTGTTCAGATCACCAGTATTGAACCAAAGAAGTAGGCAGTGTCCCGGATCTACAAGTGCATTACTGTTGATTTATTGATCTGGTAGCCAGCGCGGAGACAATCTGCCGTCACCAGAACTAATGTTAATGTGATAAGCAAAATTAAACCGACTGGTTGTCTGAGACACTGTACCAAAAATATCATGCCTGATCATGGTAGGCTTGCTCGTGCATTGACTTTGTGGCTGGCCATGTGCTCGTCAATGAAACGCGCTGAGCTTAAGACATCTTGGTTCGTGGGTCCGCGAATCAGTTGAATTTGCAGACCAGACACAAGAGATTGGTGACTTGGCCGACTTTGCTTTCCCATCCGCGAGCCTACTGTCATGTCAGTTGGATGGACCGTGTGGTTACCGGCGGCGCGCCTGTACTAAGCAGTGAAGGCGGCAAGAGCTGATTAGCGAGGCGCTATGAAAGTTGTTGGAGATTCGACTTTCAAGAGACAGGGACGTAATACGAAAAAAAAAAAACACGAGTTGAAGCCGCCTGGTGCGCGCCTTTGGGAGGAAGGAGCCATGGCGGGGCTGACTTCCTCGGCCCTGGCTTTCAATGCTTAATCTCAACCCCATTGGGAACCCAGCTTCCCCCTCATTCAATCCACGACCGTTTGATTGCAGCTCGACAGTCGACAGCCAGCGAACACAGAACGGGATTCCACGGGCTTCAGACAAAAAAAACCTTTTGGGACACCATCGAGCAGAGTAGCGGTGTGAAGAAGGGTCGACACAAGTTCCCCGGTTGCGCTGTCTCAGCCACCGTCCACGCCTGGACGGTTGGACCCAACGACTGAGAAGGCCAAGTAAATTCCTCCAATGAATTTCTCGCCACATCCGTCCTGGGAGTCTGGGACACACCGTACACGACACACGACACGACAACGACACGTTGACCCTGTGTGGAGCAGGAAATAGAAGAACATGGAGGACAAGGAACCACAATGCACCGAACCAAGGACAGGGAAGGGCACCCTGTTCGAAAAAAAAAAAGTAAGCATGTGGCATTCTGAGTCTGTGATATTGCTGAATGCCAGCAACTGAAATGTGCAGGGCTTGTTTTTTTTTTCGGATGGCGGGGTCGGGTTGGGAAGAACAGCCAGCCTTCTGGTTGACAGTCGACTCGGTCCGTGTTGCGCATGGTTCGAAGGTAACACACGACGAGGTTATTAAACGCCCTTGTGCGTTGGGATTGGCGGCGAGGTGTGTTGATGCGCCACAGCAAATTTCCACTTCCCAAGGTTTTTGTCTTTGTGGTTATACTACGTAGTAGTCTTTTTTTTTTTTTTTTTTGCACGACAGACAGACAACCTTGTACCTGGCAGATACTCCTCAAGCTCGTCATCCTACCGACTGCCTTTCAAGAACCCCTGCTTTCCCAGTCGCCTGTACAACAACCTTGCGTTGTCATTCAGATAACAACAGATTGAGTAAAGGTTAGTTCTTGTAAATCCGATCCTCGGGGGGGGGGAAGAGAAGGGGGGGGGGGGGTGGGGAGTTGACACCACGTATGCATTTCCCCACAACCCGGACCAAACCGTGCTGCATCATGTTCGCAAAATGCCGAATGTGCTTTTCGTCAAGCAAATCACCATGGGCAGACGCAATCTATCAGCCGCCGAGCCTGGACCCCGGTCATCTCGGTCGAAGGGCGGATGTGTGCGTTAGTTTCGAGCGGCAGTTCTTGAACCGCCAGGGCATATTTGGCCCTCCTCTAGTACGTAGTCGCAGTATTATGCACGATGGCGGACTCTCCCGATGCAGCTCGGCTCAAATGACACGGCCATTTCAAGTCATTGGTCGAGTCGAGCCACTTAATGACCAGCCAGCCCCTCCTCCTCATCTACGTCGTTCGTTCTGGTATCAGCGCCGATTGGCATTTTTGCGTATTGCCATTCTTGGAAAATGGACAATGCTACAGTTATACATAGTGCCCGCTCATCCTTGCTGTGTGCCCTTGCTGTGCATCAACCCACCTTGGCTGATGGCTGATGGAAGCATGATTTGCACACACATCTATATGTGCAAGTCCAACGGGGCCAGGCAGGCAGCATGGGATCCAAGATGTTACTTGCCCGAGGAAACACTTTCAAATTATGTAATCGATCTGAATTCGTCTTCCGTTCTTCTCTTTCTCACTCTCATAGAGCGGCGTGCCTGAGGAAGAAGCTCAAGCATAAGAAGCGTGACGCAGCAAATGCACATATATGCATGGCAAGTCGGGACGAAGCAGGGCCAGACAGATGAGGGGCCGCATGGCATATAGACAGACCTACTACCTACCTACAACGCAGGCGCGTAGTAGTACATGGAAGAACAATAACAACCAAGGCGTATAGATCAGTTTACGGAAATGAAAAGCATCGTTTGCGAGATGTGGAGGGTGTGATATGAAATGTTTCAACAGGGATGGTGGCAGAAAGGATCAAGACAAATAGAGATGAACGAGGCAATAGCAACCCGCTTGCGTGTCAGAGCTCGAGGTTGTGTACAAGGTAGCAAGTGGCAGGTGGCAGGTGGCAGGTAGGAGGTATGCACATACTACGTACGTATGCAAGTGGCAAGTCAATCTCATAATGAACGAGATTCTGCAGACTCCTTTGGTGTTAACGACAGCAAAGAGTGTTTTTGCTTTAAAAAAAAAAAAAAAAAAAAAAAAAGGCCGATCTGGGTACCTCAGAACCCCCGCCCCCCCGGCTTCGGAGCGCCAGCTGAGCTGACCTATGGTAGACGAGTACGACGCTATGTGCGGGTCGAGTGGATCGAATGGATCGAGTGGGCTGTCACGGCTGTGTGGCTGATCCACCCGCGTTGCTGGCTGCCGGTCGCGAACACGCCCCTGCCATGCCCACCTCGGTGCCACTCAGAGAAGTTCAACCCTGGACTCTTTTCTTAGGGAGACATCTGCGACCGAGACCGAGTGACGAGACTAGTAGTAGAAGCAAAGACGAGCAGTCGTCTTTTTTTGTTTTCTCTCCACCGCGCGCGCGGCCCGCGACAAAGGACACGAGAGGAGGCATTCGTTCGAAACCATGGTGGCATTCTAGTACTCTATGCTCTACTCCCGCCTCCTTACTCTTCGTCATCTTTCTTTTCCTCCCTTCTTGATTGATTAGTCTTCATCTTCATCTGTCCTCATCTGTCTTCCTCTATCTTATTTTTCTTCTTTATTTTGCTGCCTCATACCATCTTCCATTGTAAATTCCAATTCCCTGCACAGCATCGCTCTGAAGATGTTTGGGTATCCTCCACTCCTTCCTTTCCATCTGCAACCCCTGCTCACCATCCAAAAGTTGGCCGTGCAAACTTGCAAGGTGGGGAGGGGGGGGGGGGGGGCTCTCGTCCCGTGCAGGCGTGCATCGAATAGGCGACGGACCTAAACCCACATGGACAACCAACCTCCTCCGTCCGAAAAAAAAAAGAAAAAAAAAAAAAAAAAAAAAAACTGGAACTAAACCAAGCTAGAGGCCGCAACAAAAACGAACAAACGGTCAAGAAGGGCGTTGTAGCGAGACCGTAACGGTAAAAGGGGCACCGCCAGTCACGCCACATTCTCTGACCGTTGGTCTTCTTCCCGGCGTGTGTTTACCGTAGCACCGAAGAAGAAATGACTGACTCCGGACCAGGTCAATCAATCGGATCTATGTACGTAGTACAATATCAAACACAGTCCTCGACACTCTACGCAGAAATATTGACATGGGTCGCCAGTAGAAATCGCCATCGGAAATTCAGCGGCTTTACTACCTTGTCTAGTAGTAGCGAATGATGCAGACTACTAGTATCCTATCACACTACAACCATTGTCCAGCCACTCAGTTCGGGGGCAGATGATGTCAAACATTCGCGTTTTTCTGAATTCCAGTCTTGAAGTCAAAGGAAAGAAAGAGGGAAGGGAAAAAAAAAAAAAAGAAAGACGACAAGTACGAATCACCACGTGCAAGCACTGTCACCATGAGCAGAGTAACTGTTCAAAGAAACTCACCATGTCGTGCCGCCTATATTAGGGTCAAAGACACCCGGGGTCCTGGGGTCATTATCTTGTTTCGTGGATCGTCACGTTCCCCAGGGCGTAAAACCTACCGAGGCTGGGCAGGACGAACAAGGTAGGACAGACAAATTGAAAGGCATGGATGATGATTACTCTCTCTCTGGTTGGTCAACAAAACACTACGTGCGAACCAAGGTGTATGATACTGAGGGCAAAAGGGCGGTAGACTCTCTCTCGGTTACATCTACAGCCACAATCACGAAGTTTTTTTTTCTTTTGGAAGAGGGGGGGGGGGGGGGGATGGAGGGAGGGAGGGACAGAGTCTTCCTCCATCCCATCTCACTCATAATTTGTGGCAGCCATCACTCTTGGCGAGGCTGAGGGTACGACACATGCTGTGTGCGCGGTAGGGACAGTGATCTTCATGAGCTTCGTTAGAGGTAGGGAAGGCAAATGAATGCAAGGCAAGACACGGAAGTAGACAAGCAAGACAGAAACGCCGAGGGTGATGAGACGACACTGTGACTCGAGGGCCAGATGGGACGGGCCTGACTGGATCTTCGGATTGAGAAAGAACCACTCAGCGAAAGCAGAGACACGGCACAGAAGCCCACCCCAGTAGGCCAGCTGGCCACTTCGTCAGCCCAAAGCCCAAAGCTCCAGCCAGCGAGCTTTCATGGCATGATGGGATTGGAGGTCGGTTGTTGTTGAGTGGTCCACGTCGTGCCAGGTCAGGTCAGGTCGGGCCAGGTCAGGCCGGGTCAAAGGCCCGGGGCAAGTCACGCCTCGAATTCGCCAGAGCCTGGTGCTCTTTTTCTTTTTTTGACCATGGAAATGATTGGTTGGGCTTCGCGGCAAGTCGCAATCCGATTGAGAGCCGTGAGACAAGCCGCGAGAGAGAGAAAAAAAAGCTGTGCCTGTCTAGCCTCAGGCCTTGAACACATGGCCCATGGGGAAGATATGGACGAACGGAACTGGGCGTGCTCAGCCTCTCGGCCGCTGCCAAGGGCTCACGGAGAGCGAGCTGGCGCCTGCTCTAGACACTCGACACTTTTTCTCGGTAGAAGAAGAAGACTGGCCGTGGATGCGCACGACGCGGTGAACTGAGCGTTTGTTAGCTGTCTGTCTGTTCTGTCTGTCTGTGAGAAGTGGCCTTCTTTCTGAACCAGCAGACCTGAAGATTCAGAGAAAGGGGGGGGGGGGGGGGTAAAGTTGATGGCTGGCGCACCCCTCCTCGCGCCACGCCCTGGACCCCCAGCGCCTCCCGCACCTGCACAGTGGAGAAGTCACCCATGGGCAACGACCAACGGGGGCCGGACTGGGGGACCGGGGGGGACTGGGGCCTCACGCCGCACACCTCGTCGCCATTTGCCAGCCGCCATCCACCGGCCGCTAAACCCACAAGCTTACAACCCACACACACGCACGCATTATCGCACACAGCACACAGCACACACACACACACACACACACACACACTGAAGCGGACTGACACACTCTGCGAGAAGAGACACGACGAGACACACCAACCACACCCGCGCACGCCATTGCCCTCACACATACGACGGGGTCTGGAGTATCCAAGACGGCAAATCCTCAATCCGCGTCCAGTCCACATGGCCTACTGAGAAGTCGGCATGCCTGCTTGCTAGGCAGCCACCTAGCTGCTAGTAGTAGGGACCTAGCAGGCAGAGAGCAAAGTGTGACGGTCCGAGACCCACAAACCAGGCCGTCTGTCTGCCTCTGGTCTGATTTTTTTTTATTTTTTATTTTTTAAATGGATCCCGCCACCGGAGAGGGTGGGTGTTTGTTTGCTTCCCAGACGAAGACAAGAGTTATCCCCATGGCCTTGTTGCTGAGAGGGTAAAAAATAAATAAATAAACCCCTCACAAAAAAAAAAAAAAGCCAGTCTCGCAAAAGGTCCGAGTCTGGCATGGGCGAACAGGCTCGTCGAGTCCAGCCGCCAGCCAGTACGTACCGGGCAGCTAGCTGCTGGACTCTTCCGTCTGTCGATGGCGACCAGGGTTTTCGAGGTCCATGTACCTGTACTCCAGCTCTGGGAAGTGGTACCTGGGCACAAGGGCCCACTCCAGAATCTCACTGAGTCTCGTTTTTTTTTTTTTTTTTTTTTTTTTTTTTTTGGCATTCTATCTCCCTCCCCCTTCCCTTCCCCTCTCAACGCAACAAGAACAAGCAAGGTGCCCTCGCTCTTGTTCATGTTCTTGCGTCTCCCTCGTCTTCAAACCAGGTTCAACTCGGCGGAGTGCCTGGTTCGGTATATCCTGGGTTCTCCGCTCCTCTCTCCTCCTGTCGGCTCTTGCTCCTGTCTGCCCTTTGGCTCTGCCTGTTGCTCTCTGCCTGTGCTTTTTGCTTTTTGCTCTGCCGTGCCCCCCTGCAAACCCTGCTCCCTCTTCCCGAACCCCCCCCCCCCCCCCCCCAGCCCGCCCACTCACTCTCACTCACTGTAGGTTCCGTGGCCTGTCACTGTCACTGTCACTGTCACTGCCACTGCCACTGGCAACGAAGACACGACCTTCCCCAGGTCTAGCCGCCAAAGCTGTCCCGTCTTTTCGCGTGTCAAAATCGGTTTTCTCTCTCTTTGATCTTCAACACTCCTGGGTCTCTCTGGTCTTTCTCAAAAAGAACCCCCCGCCGACCTCTCGGGTTCCTTCTGCCCTCTTCCCCCCCCCCCTCCTCCTCCTGCACCTTAATTCCAATCCTGTCTCTTCTTGTTTCTTTCGTTCTTCTATTCTTATTTTTTTTTCCCATTCACACAATCTCTTTCTCTCTTTCTCTCTCTTTCCCTGCATCCTGCCTCGCTATGTACTACCCGCAGCACATGCCAGGCGGCCAAGCTCCGCCCCCGCAGACCGTCACCTCTGGCAATATGAGCTACTCGCAGCACCAACCAAGTCAATTGATGCATCCCGGAACTGCAAGCTACTCGAGCAATCCTTACGGACAGTATCAGTATGGGAATGGCTTAACCTCGCCGCCGACTGCGCAACCCGTATCAAGTCATATGGGCGGAGCCCCGCCGACTGTTTTGCCTCTCCCGGGCGTTTCTGCCGGCCAGGCGCCAATGCCCAGCCAATATACCAGTTTTGACACCACCGGACAGCAACCGCCGCCTGGAATGAAGCCCCGAGTGACTGCTACGCTGTGGGAAGACGAGGGGAGCCTGTGCTTCCAGGTCGAAGCCAGGGGGATTTGCGTTGCTCGTCGCGAAGGTAAGGACAGAAGAACGGAGGAGCGGCCATGTCGCGAATCAAGGTTGTTGTTGTTGTTTTCATGGGACTAATATGCCGATCTCATCTCCTCTCTTCCTCCTCTGTTCTTGCAGACAACCACATGATCAACGGTACGAAGCTCTTGAATGTTGCTGGTATGACGCGTGGTCGACGAGATGGTATTCTCAAGAGCGAGAAAGTGCGCCACGTTGTGAAGATAGGTCCCATGCATCTCAAAGGCGTATGGTATGTTGAACCCTCCGCCCAATTGTTTCTGAGACACGAGACGTGGACATTTCAATTCATCACGGCGAGCGAACCGCGACGCTAAGACATTTCCTGGCCTTCTCCGCCCGCGCCTCCCCTCTAGGATTCCGTATGATCGAGCATTGGACTTCGCCAACAAGGAAAAGATCACGGAGATGCTGTACCCGCTGTTTGTGCACAACATTGGGGCCCTCCTCTACCACCCGACAAACCAGAATCGCACCAGCCAGGTCATGGCTGCGGCGGAGCGCCGCAAGCAGGAACACGGTCAAATAAGAAACCCTCCTGGCCTGCCGTCTATCCATCAACCACACCACCAGGGAATTGGTCTCCCGACCTCCCAGCCGCCGTTGCCGCCGCACAACATGGGCGCTCGTCCAGCTTTGGACCGAGCTCATACGTTTCCAACACCGCCGACTGGCGCCTCGGGAGCCATGGGCAGCATCGGCAATTCCGACAACTTCGGCTGGCAGGGCCAGGGCATGAACGGCACACAGGGCAACAGCTCGCTGGCTGTCGAGCATGGCCTCAACGGTGCGTCCTCGATGCCAAACACACCGGCTGCCACCACGCCCCCCGGCGGCCAGTCCATCCAGGGCATGCAATCCTACTCGCAGGCCGGCCAGGGCTACGACAGCTCCCGGCAGATGTACGGCGGCGATTCGGCATCACAGCAATCGCCCTATCAAAACTCGAACCCATCCAACAATGACCGCATGTACTCCCAGCACAGTCCCTATCCCAAAAACGACATGGGTCCGCCATCGAGCCGACCCACCGGCTCAGCGCAGTCCGTCGTCGAGCCTCACGATGCCAAGCCCGCGACGAATGGCATCTTGTCTTCCGACCAGGCGTCGCAAAGCCACGAAGAAGAAGGCGAGCACGAGCACGAGGCCGAGTACACGCACAACAGCGCTGCCTACGATGCCTCCCGCTCTACATACAACTACACTGCTCCCGGTGTGGGCAGCATGGCCGGTGAGAGCAGCTTGAGCGCCAGCATGACGTCCCCTGGAGGCCATCCGTCTGCGTCGGGGCGAGCGACGCCTCGAACTGCGGCTCCCCACCAGTCCTACTACCCCTCAAACTCGGGCTACAACACCCCTCCCCGCGTACAACAGACCACGAGCAGCCTGTACAACGTTGTCAGCGGCGATCGGGGATCGGCCAATGGGGGTCCCGGTGGCGAGGTATATGCTCCCGCCGCCGACATGTCCAACCCAATGTCCAACGGCTACGGGCCCCAGTCCTCACTGATGAATGGTACTGCGGGCGGCATGAAGCGCGGACGCGAAGAAGATGACGAGCTGTCTCAGTCCGGCCACGATGGAAACCTCGATCTCAAGCGCCGCAAGACCATGATGGAGACGTCAGTGTCAGCACCTGCTTACGACGCCCTGAACCGACCGGCTTCCAGCTTGTCGGCTCCCCGTCGACGATAGGAACACGCACGATGGCATCTTGCGCTCTCCCTCGTCCCCCTACCCTACCCTACCCTTAACACCCCTCTCCCCCCCCCCCCCCCCCTGTGCTTCCGCCCTGCTTCCCGGGTGAAGGACGCTCCTATCCTAGGAGCTTCGAGCAGAGATGGAGAGAAGAAAAAGACTTTGTGTGATTCTCTGCAGTCAAAAGCTTCCAGACCCACTGGTATTGGAAGTCTTCTACCTCTATTTTCTCTTCCGTTTGTTGTTCTGTTTTGCTCCAAACACAGGCGGCACCCCCCCCCCCCCCCCACCTGAATGCTCGTTTGAAGACAAAGCGGGTGTAATTGTTCAGAGCTCTGCTTGTCAATGAGGTATGGGTCCACGGTTCACGGCCTTATCAACACTACACATTCGCGTCATCTACCACGTATCATCGCCGCCGCCGCCGTCGTCGTTGAGAACAGAAGTTTTGTTACATTATCTACCCGGCACATTGTTCGGACGCGACGGACTTGCTTTTGTATCTTGACAGAGGTTGCATGGGTCGTTGACTGTTATTGTTTTGACACGCTGATGAGCCATGCTGTTTGTATGTTCTTTAGCATGTCGTGTCACGGGCTACACATGGCTAATGAGTTTTATGGCTCGGCTCCAATGGAGGGCAAAATTAATGGTTGGTTTTTCTTTTTTTTTCCTTTTTTTTTTCCTTTTTTCCTTTTTCTTTTTTTCTTCTTCATCCTCTCTTCCTTTTGCTTTTTTTCCCATCATTTTTTCCTATTATTTTGAAGATGAAGGGACGGAGGGGAGTTCTCGAGTTTCACTCTCCCCTTCCCTCCCTCCCCCGACGGTTCTTTTTGTCGGGCTTCAGAGTTCGCCTCTGACTACACGAATTTCCCACGGCTGTTCCGCTCTAGATGTACGACATGAGAGCACTGGATGCGAGAAAGAGAGAGACAGAAATTACTTGGAAGCCTGTTACGATTCCCAGGCTTGGGATTGATGAGCTAGTTTGCGAGCTGAGGCCCACCACATTACCGGGGCACATTTTCACCTTTTGTTTTTTTTTCTTTTCAATCTTCTTGTTTCACTTTTTTTTCACCATTTTTCTTTGTCTATCTGTTTATTTACCTTTTGAGTGGCTTTGACAAGGTTCCTGCCAGACGACATGTTTTGGAAACGAAAGAGACGTGCAGCGAAACCGGATAACGAACTTATGACCGCCTGCTTTTTACCGTCTTGATTTGCCTGACGTCTTTTTCGCGAGCGAGAGAACGCGCTCAAGAGGTTGTGTGATGGGGGAAAAAAAATTTACGTTTACTAGGTAACGACTTGACGATATGACCAATAAAAAAGCTACTTTACACTTTTTTTTTTTTTTTTTTATTCTCCTTCTTTCCCACGGTGATTGCATTGCGGAGTGGTTGTCGAAATAAAGTTGAGTAGCACTTGTGCATATGTAGGTGACTGAGTCAGTTGCGCGCGTTGAATTTCCGCCCGCATCCGAAGTTAAAGTTAGGGACGACTCCGACCCCATACGGGTGGCACTTGCTTTTGGGTTTGGCACATGAGCGCAAGGTGACTTGTCACCAGCTAGCAGCTAGTACTAAGTAGCTAGCAGCTCATGCTCATGCATGCATGCACGCTGCATCTCATCTCTATCCTTCTCCATGCATTTTCCGTCCGGAGCATATCCAGATATCTTCCTTCAGGGCGCATTCCGGCGTTGCCGATGCCACCACGGGATGGGATGGGGAGGAGGAGGTGGGTGTTTTTTTTTTTTTTTTTTTTTTTTTTTTTTTTTTTTTTTTTTTTTTTTTGAAAAGTATCATCTTTGCCTTGGAAATGTGGACGAGACATGGATGAGACATGAACGTGTTACTTGTGCTTGGAATGACGGGACTGGCCTGATGTCGGATGTCGATGTTGCTGTGTCTTGTTGTCTCCGATTTGTTTGTTTAATCTTTGACGCCTGGGAATCCCGCTAGGGCAAAGGGCGAATGAAGTTGGTTGTCTCTGGTCGTCTCCGTGTCCATTGGTGTAGGGTATGTAGTGCAGTTTATCTCGGAAGAGCACTGGTGAGTGTGGCTGCGGTTTATTCCGGAGCGGGAGGAGTGTCGTTTTGTGTGTGTGTGTGTGTGTGTTTGTGTGTGTGTTTCAAACTTCAAAAAAAATCTTCTTTTTGTTTCATCTGGGCTGTTGTGTGTGGTGGGTGGTTTAGTGGACGGGAGTGATTTTATGGGAAGAATGTGCTCCAACTGGGTTGTCTCGTGATTATTTTTTCTTTCTTTCTTTCTTTTTTTCTTTTCTCATTATTGTTGTTTTTGCCATCCTCAGAAGCAACCTCGTAGAATTAATCCAACGACCATAAAGTACAAAGTACATACCTAGCAATGCAAACGGCCAAAAGAACAACGCTGTTTCAACACCATCACCGTCACCGTCACTGCTCATCCCTACATGAGACAAATTAACAGCACCCCGCTCAACGGTTCCAGCAGCGAATCAACTCAAGTTGCGAGGTTGACTCGTCGCATCCTCCGGGTAGTCTAGTTGGTTTATGGCGTCTGACTGTAACGGAACAGCTCAATCAGAATGTCGCGTGTTCGAATCACGCCCTGGAGATTTCTTTTTTTTTAGAATGCTTGTGACGGTCAAGTGATTGGTTTTATTTGGTTTTCCAAGTTGGCGCTTCTTCCTTCTTGATCTTTTTTTTTTTTTTTTTTTTTTTTTTGCGACTCATCCGTTTTTGTCTGGTGTGTGTTTTTCTGCTGCTGGCGTTGTCGTGAATTTGGGTTGGGTTTGCATTTCGAAATACGTAAACTTTGCCCATTTATATACTACGTAGTACGTAGTAGTACTAAGTATACAGTATACATGGTTAAATGTCTGCCGTAGATTACCCGTCAATCAAGGGAGCTTCACCTGAGCCGAGGAACCCGCACCAGCTCTCGGTGAAACACGGCAACACAACCGAGTTGCGTTGCGTTGCCAATCGAACCTTGACGCGACAGACAAACGTCGTCGGCCGCCGCAAGGGCAGAACCCCCCCCCCCCCCCCTTCTCTCGTCGACCGACATGACCTGAACGGGTCCCGCGCTCACCCGCCGAAACAAAAGGAAAGAAGAAAGGAAAGAAACACCTTTCGGCTTGGCCTGGCCCACGATGGGCATCCTCTCGTTCTTCCGCAAGGTCTACGACCTCGACACCCTCGACACGCGCTTCGTGACGACGTCTTCGACGCCCTACCGGGCCGTCATCCAGGCGAGGAGCGACCCCGATGCCGTCAGGGAAGCCTCCGACAGGGCGAGGGCGCGGGCCCCGCCGTCCAAGTGGAAGACGCCCGAGTTCTTCCTGTATTACGTGGTCGTGGTGCTGGCGGTGCCGTGCATGTTCTGGACGGCATACAGCGTCTCGAGGCGTACGCTCCCCCTCTCCCCCCTTTCCCCCGGCGCGGTGGTAAATCGGAATAAAAAATAAATAAATTAAAAACTGCTGACGAGATTTCCCTGCCCGGACCCGGCTGCAGCCTCGGACCCGCGATACCACAAGTACGAGCGCTTCCTGTCCGAGGGCTGGATCCCCGGGCGCAAGATCGACGTGTCGGACGCGCAGTACCACGCCTTCCGGAGCAACCTCGCGTACATGGCCGGGCTGCTGGTCCTCCACCCCCTGCTGCGGAGAGGATGGAACGCGGCGTACAGACCCGCGGGCCGGGGCGGTCCGTCGGCGCGGCTGGAGCAGCGGGCCTCGTTCGACTTCGCCTTTGCGGTGCTCTTCCTCGTCGTCCTGCACGGCGTCTCGGCCGCCAAGGTGCTCGCCATCCTGTGCGTCAACTTCCAGATCGGCAGGCGGCTTCCGCGGCGGCTGGTGCCCGTCGCCACGTGGGCCTTTAACATCGCCACCCTGTTCGCCAACGAGCTCTGCGCGGGCTACCACCTCCGCGACGTGGCGAGCCTCGTCTCCCCGCCCGTCGTCGGGGATGCCGCTAACGCCGCCGCCGCCGGAGAGCTGGTGGACTCGCCCCTGATGGCCTGGGGGGCTTGGCTCGACGGCTTCGGCGGCATCCACGCGAGGTGGGAGGTTCTGTTCAACATCACCATCCTGCGGCTCATCAGCTACAACATGGACTACTACTGGAGCATGGAGAGGAGGAGCGCCAGCTCGCTCGAGGTAAGAAGATGTTTCTGCCGCCGAATCTGTTTCTTTTTCTTCTTCTTTTTCTTTGTCCTGTCGGTCTCCCCCCCGCTAACGCGGCACAAGAAGAAGCAGCTCGACCCGGCGAACCTCTCGGAACGGGACCGCGTCAGCATCTCGGCGTCGCCGGACGAGTACTCGTTCCGAAACTACGTCGGCTACGCCATCTACGCGCCGCTGTACCTGGCGGGGCCGATCCTCACCTTCAACGACTACGTCTCGCAGCAGAAGTTCCGGGCGGCCAGCATCGAGACGGGGCGCACGGTCCGGTACGGCATCCGGTTCCTCCTCGTGCTGCTGGCCATGGAGCTCGTGCTGCACTTCGACTACGTGGGCGCCATCGCCGCGGCCGGCCCCTCGTGGGGGGACTACACGCCCGCGCAGCTCAGCCTGCTCTCCTACTTCAACCTGCACATCATCTGGCTGAAGCTGCTGCTCCCCTGGCGGCTCTTCCGGCTCTGGGCCCTGGCGGACGGCGTGGACCCCCCGGAGAACATGGTCCGCTGCGTGAGCGACAACTACAGCACCCAGCTCTTCTGGCGCGCCTGGCACCGCTCCTACAACCGCTGGCTGGTGCGCTACCTGTTCGTGCCGCTGGGGGGCGCCTCCTTCGGCGACTGGGCCGCCGCCCTCCGCTCCGTCGTCACCTACCTCGCCGTCTTCACCTTCGTGGCCCTGTGGCACGACATCCAGCTGCGGCTGCTGATATGGGGTTGGCTGGTCGTGCTGTTCATGATGCCAGAGTGGACGGCCGCGCGTCTGTTCCCCAGGAGCCGGTGGGAGGGCCGCCCGACGGCGTATCGCATGCTGTGCTGCGTCGGCGCCGTGGCGAACGTGCTGATGATGATGGCAGCCAACCTCGTGGGCTTTGCCGTCGGCCTGGACGGGCTGCAGAGCATCGTCGCGGGCATTCTGCACGAGTGGTCAGGTAAGGAGGGAGTTTCGTTTTTTTTTTTTTATTCTTCTTCTTCTTTTTCTTTCTTCTCGTTTTGCTAATTTGAGAAATGAAAAAAAAAAAAAAAAACCAGGTTTCTTCTTTCTGGTCGTCGCGTGCGCGTGTCTCTTCGTGGGGATCCAAATCATGTTTGAGGTGCGGGAATCCGAGAAGCGCAAGGGGGCCACGGTGAAGTGCTGATAAAAAAAAAAAAAAAAAAAAGGGAAATGAAGAAGAAGAAGATGAAGAAGAAGAAGAAGAAGAAGAAGAAGAAAAAGAAGAAGCGTGGTGGGGTTGGATGGTGACTTGTGTTTCTATTTACATATATATATATATATACATATATATTACTATTTGCCAAACTCCATGTTTTGGGCATCATGTCAATGTTTCCCCGGGGACCCTTGTGCCCACGTCACGACACGATGGGATGCACCGTCGCCGACGCCGTCTTGTCGTTTCCCACAACACCCATCTCGGCATCGGCATCGGCACCGGCATCGGCACCGGCATCGGCACCGGCAACCCCCCTGCCCATCTTCACCTCGGTAACCCACCACCTCAGCCAGACCAACCCCCTCACGACCAAAAACACCACGACGATAGCCACGGCAATCCCGACCGCATAGCCAGCGACGACCCCCCCGCCGCCAATGGCATCACGATCCAAAAAATTATACGTGTACCAGCCCTGCGTCGCAAACGTAAGGTACGCCACGCCCAGGTACCCGAGCAGCACGCCCAGCAAGCACGGCAGATGCACCCAAGGCAGGATTGCCACCCTGGCGAAGCAGATCTCGAAGAGGGCGAACCCCGCGTTGAGGGCATGCTCCGAGACGTTGCGCCAGGCGTCGAACTCGTCCGGGAACCACGGCGGGCGGTACAGCACCCCCCAGAAGACGAGCGTCACCAGCAGCGGCAGCGTCGTGACGCTCGTGTACGAGAGCGCGTGGAGGGCGTCCAGCCAGCCCGGCAGGCCGGCGAGGCGAGCCGGCCACCGCGCGCGCGTGAGCGTCCGTCCCGCCGCCGCGAGGAAGTAGAACGCCTGGCCCCAGTACGTCAGGACGGTGAAGTAGGAGAACGAGCGGCGCACCGTGGCGCAGCCTCCCTCGGAGGGGTGCGCGCACGTGAAGCCCATGACGAAGAAGAGGGTCGTGAAGGCGTAGAGGCACTTGAGAGATGAGAAGAAAAAAAAAAAGTCAGCCATGTTTTTTTTTTTTTTTTTTTTTTTTTTTTTTTTTTTTTTGCGTCTCTCCTGATTCCAAATTCAGAAGCAAAAAAAAAAAAAAAAACATACAAAAACCGCCCGTATGCAAAACAGCGTATGCGGGCGGAAAAGCCACGATGTCTCAAACCGGTTCGTCGGGTCGGAAGGTACCATCGTCGCCAGGAACGCCTTGACCTTGACGCCGGCCATGGCTGGAAATGGAAATGGGCAGAGAAGCCGGGGGGGGGGGGGGGAGGATTCGCGATAGCCTTCTTCTTCTTCTTCTTTTCCCTTCTTTCTTTTCGGGCCGCCGCCGTGGTCGCCAATTCACAGACAGAAAAAAACTAAAAAAAAAATAAAAACTAGAATTAGGGATCGGTTGCGAGACGCAAGTTGATCTTGTTCCATTGAATCAAATTTTTGTTCATCACACCTAACCCAAGCTTCTACTGCTAGTGACCAGACCATTCCGGAAAAGGAAGCCACTTACCAAGAGGTTGGCTAAATTTTAAATTGAGGGGCTTTATAGCTGCTACGTAGTAGTACATGTTCATTACTACTGAAGTAGTACCATATAGTATGATATAGTATAGTATTGTATAGTATAGTATAGTACAGTACAGTATGCACTAGACACAAAACCATCGTCTATTATTCTACCGTAGTATACTTTTTTTTCTTTTTTTTCTTTTCTTTTTTTTTCTCTTTTTTTCTCTTCCCCCCCCTTTTCTTGTTACAAGCATCATCCCTCGACAACCCTTCTTCTCCGTTTACCCCTCCTCCGCGCAACCAACCATCGGCACTTGCCGCGCACATACATATCATACCACGTAGTAGTAGAAGCCGACGAGAGCCACCAACCAGAAAGTTTATCATACCAACTCTCGGCCCGCGTCATGCAGCAAAATCAATCAAGAGTTCTTTTTTTTTTTTTCAAGACATGTACATGTTACATGCATTGTGCATTTATACGCTGGCTACATGACAATCACCCCCCCCCCCTTTCTAGTCTCGCCCCCATCAGAAATTCATCATCTCCTCGAGTAGCATCGCATACGATCGCTCCAACTTCAATCGCCCCTCCCTCTCCCCGTCCTCCAGAGGGAACAAGCTAAGATCCAGGTCACTGTCCTGCACTCGACCGAGGAGTTTCAGACCTTGTCTGAGAATCTTTTTCGGTGCCCCGCGCTCGTGTATGTTCCCGACGCCCTGCATGCGCGCCGACATGGCCGATCCCATCCGAACAAAAGACTGTATGATCTCATCGTCGCAAGGCCGGTCGAACTGGATCATGGTCATTTCGGCGCACTCGTCGGCGCTCCGAGGCGCTGCTGTCGCTGCTGCCTCCGTCGCCGACATCTCGTTTGCGGCGGCAGCGCCGTCTCTGCCAGACGCCCTGTCTGCCGATACGTCATTGGCCGCCTCGTCGGTTTTCAATCCCGCAACGAAGCCGGCCTCCTTCACGTTGAAGCACTGGCTGTATGCCCAGATGATCAGCGTGGCGCTGTATATCCCAAACGGCTCCACGAAGCTGTAGGTGCTGAAACGGCGGATGTGCCACAGCAGGGCCCCGGAGTGGACCACGGCCAGTCTTGCCTTGTGCTGGTCGCGGATTGCCCACTGCAACACATGGTTTCGAGCCGTGAATGTTTTTCTACTGTCCGCTTCGCTCGTCGGCGTGTTTGACGCTGAACCCCTCGACACCGTAGCTATGGTGTGGATTTGCTTCAACGGTGCCAGAAGGAGGAGTCGCACAAAGTGCAAATGGTAGATGGTGCTATGCTCCCATCCCGACGCCTCGGCAATCTTTCTGTGCGCCCGCCAGTGGACAATGTCGAGGCAGTCACAGGCACTGTTTCGCCAGTGCGACAGCATTTCCGTCGCCGGTGGCCACGTTTCAACCGTGACAGCTTGTTCCGTGCGGGTTTGAACCTGCGCGGTCGGCGTCCATGACTGAAGTTGCGTGCGATTTCGCGCTGACAGCTCTTTTGTGTTCCTGCAAATAGCGTAGATGACCAGTTTCATACCGAGCTCGCTGATTCTTGGAAGACGCTTCTCAATGTGCAGTAGTTCAAGAGCATCGAGAACCGTTGCTGTGACAAAGACATTGATTAGTTTCTACTTTTTCTACTTCTTCTTCTTCTTCTTCTTCTTCTCATTTTTTCACAGTCTGATCCTCCAAAGAAACAGAAGAAAAAAAAAGAGGGTTTGGGTTCTCGTCGCATACTCTCCTCGTCCGTCTCCGCCAAAGGTAGCGGTTGTTGGCCCGTGTTTCTCCCCAAAGGATTGTCATGAGTCGGCAACGGGGCTTGCATGTCCACCATCTGAAGCAACGGTTCACAGGCTAATTGATACGGCAGCATCGAGTCCAAGAGCTAGCAACCAATCAGAAGGTGCGTTTCCATTTGTGAAGGACAAGGGCCTCGGCCCTCGGGGCAACATACCCATATCATCATGCCTGCTCTGGTCTCGGCGTCGCGTTGGCGGATGCTGGCTGCATCATCGGAAAAACTGCCCCCCCTGGAAGGCGATTCCGGGCGGGCAATCAGTTGTCGCCTCTGGCAGGCCTCCACGAGGTGGAACCTCTCTATGAATACGCGCTGCATCAAAGAGTGGTCCCCCGTGCGCAGCATACACATCAGGTTCAGAATGCTGGCCTGCAAAACGGATAATCGGTACCGGACTTCCAACTTGCAAGCCTCCATAGACGGCGGTGTCCACTGCTTTTGCAGGCCGGCTTGAATGTCCTCATCCCTCCACACACCCAGGAGCGACCGCAGCAAGTCCTGCAGCAACCTCACTTGCCGACTACCTGTAAGGCCTGGGGTGTAGGTTGCGGCATAGGTGGCAATCGCAATGAGAAGGATCCAATCGTCGTCGGCCTGCGAAGAAAACGACACGTTGGCCAGGAAGGCAAATACCGGGTGAAACTTGTCGGCGTAGAGCTGAACCAGTTCCCTCATCTGTGACAGGGATGGGAAGACGGACCAGTCGACTGGGAGAGATCGGCTTTGGCACTCGTCCCGGGCTGCTTGCACCATGAAGTTGTAGTAGCCCTCTGACACCTGGAGTGGTTCAAAGGCCGAAACGAAATCGGTGCTGGGATGCAGGATTTCGCGGTTGGGCAGTCCGAAATTCGGAGGCGATGAGAAGCTGCACCCTCTCGACACCATCGACTCGAGTCGCCCGTGGCCAAAGACACGGTTGAAGGGAGCTCTGGCGCCGCCGCCGCCGACGTAGTACGTGTTACTTCCCTGAGATGCGGCACTTTGATCCGTGTCTCTGGAGTCTACAGATGGACTAGGGCGGTTCTTATCATGGTGTCCGAAATGACCGGCGGGAGGAACGTGGGGGGGAAGAAAAGGAGTCGAGGTTGTCGGAGAGGGCTGCCCATGGGCCGAGTTGATTTCGCCGACAAAGGCCGCCGTGTTTTGCGTCGGGTGAATCGTGCTGAAGAGGATGGGAAAGCCGGCGTTGGCGTTGACGGTATTGAAGTCCATCGGTGGCCAGTGGGTGCCGAAATTTGAGGAGTTGTATTGCACTGAGGAGATCCAGTTCGTAGACGGGGCCTCGATTACTCTCTCGTTATAGTAGGACGACATGGAGGCATGGGTGACGCATTGTGCTTCAGGAACTTTGGATGGCGAATACAGGTCCAGGTCGACGAGGGGCTTCGGATAGCTGTCGCCAATCATGGATGATGGCATAGACGCAGCATTGGCAACGGAAGCGGCGTAGCTGCTGCTGCCCTCTCTCTTCTCGGCACCGTCTTCTCCTGTCCCAGCTCGGGCAGCAACGGGGGTGTGTTGCAGCTCGTCGGAGTTCCCATATCCTCTGGAGTATCTCGGAGACGCGTCAAGGGGATGCAACGAGTTGGTGGTGGCGCTGCCTTCGCTGCCCCCGACCTCCCCGCGCCTGTCAACGGCGGGATAGCTGCATCTCAGATGGCGCTGGAGACACCGCCGGCAAGGATTTTCCCTGGAGCAGCGGACGCGGTTCAAGGCGCACTGGTCGCAGGCTCTGCTGAAGATGATATAGGCAGGCTCGGTGACGTGTGCTTCATGGGAGGCCACATGACGATTCAGAACATCGCTGAATCCATTAATGTGCCGTCAGCAAATGGTGTGTGGAGTGTGTGAGTGTGAGAAAGAATATGTGAGTGTGAGAAAGAATATGTGAGTGTGCATCTGATATGATGCTTAACCACAACAACCGTTGACGCTCAAAAAAAAAAAAAAAAAAAAAAGGGGGGGGGTAGTAAAAGACCTGGGGAAAAGAGAGGCAGGAACGACTTGCGTCGCGCGAGTCCTGTCCTGACAGGTCGGGCCGTGCAGGGATGCCCCAGCAGAGAGAGAAGGAAAAGGAAAAGGGGAGGAAGGAAGGAGGGAAGGCGGCGGGAAGAAGAAATGACGGGGGAAGGAGGCAACGACTGTCTTACTTTCTGGAAAAGACCTTTTCGCAGATGGGGCACTTGAAGGGCTTCTCTCGCGTGTGGCTCCTCATGTGCCGCGTCAGATGCTCGCGCCGAATGAACGAGCTGCCGCAGACCGGACAATCGTGCCCATTGCTGCCGCTGCCGCTGGTCTTTCTGTCCTTTGTCATTGTCATGTCGAAGACAAGATGGCCGATGAGAAGCAGCTCGTCTGTGAGGTGGGCTCATGGCATGGACCGCGACGACGACGACAATGACGACGGCGGCAGCAGCAGCAGCAGCAGCAGCAGCGGTGGGTGGCGTGTGGGCAACGAACTATTGTCAATGGGGGAATTGGTGAGAAAGCGATGGCAACAGCACGCGTGTGCGTCGGGGTTTTTTTTTTCAGTGAGCAGAGGAACCAACAGCCAAGTTGAGTGAATGTTTGGGTTGTCCAGATCGTGTCAGGGTAGAGAAAGTAAACCGGTCTCGCGCGGCCTTTCTTCATGATCGTCGGCTAAAAACACTCCGTTTGGAAGCAAGAAACGCAAATGAAACCTGTTGAAGAGAGGGATGGGTCCGACAGGGGGGAAGTCCGCTTCGTCCCATGTGTTCCTCCTCCTCTCTGTAGGGGGAAAAAAAAAAGGAGCAGATAGTTATCAGGCCACCGACATCAAAGCCAAAATGGATAAATAAATTCATGCCACATTCCGTTTAATCCATTTGCCTATCGCCAAATGGGGAATGGCATGGGCTTCTCTCATATGTGATGTAACCAATTTTCCATATCAAGGGTTGTTTTTTTTTTTTTGGTAAAAAAGAAAAGAAAAAGAAACAATAGAAATTCAACAGAGGGATTGGAGCAAACCCTCTCCATCACGCTCTATTATCAAACCATCCATAATCCATCCCATCTACAAGATACCTGGGTACTAGATATGTCAGTCATGTTCTGTTTTCGTCATGTCGTCATATGTCGTCATTTCATAAATAGCCATCATGTCTTTTGTTGGTGGTTGTCGTCATTCTCGTACAAACACGGGCACTGATTCCAACAGGCAAGCGACCTCGACCGTTTGTCCTCCTTCAAATACGGCGCTCCCATCCAACAACCTCCACCTCGCCGGCCCCGGCAAGCGAGGCAGATAGGCCGTGAGCGTCCTTTGGCCGGCGGCAAGGACAGGACAGCAGAGGTACTTGCTCCCGTACATGTACTGCTCGGCCCCAATCTCCCAGCACCGTCCGTCACCGGAAAAGTCGTAAAAGACCGGCCACGTCGGGCCCGTACGACCAGACCTCGTCGGGCCCGCCGCTGTGACAGGTCGCGCCGCCCGTGGTGCCGTGCTGCGGCTGCCGGGGCTCGCGATCGCCGTGCAGCCTCATGACGGGGCAGAAGGTGGCCCACTGGAACCAGCGGACAAACAGCTCGCGGAAGTCGTCCTTGGACGGGTCGCCGCCGTGGAAGCCGCCGATGTCCGTCGTCCACCAGGGTATGCCGGCGATGCCCACGTTGAGGCCGGCGGCCAGCTGGTTGCGCATGCTTGCCCACGACGAGACGATGTCGCCGCTCCAGACCAGCGCGCCGTACCTCTGGCTTCCCGCCCAGCCGCACCGCAGCAGGTTGACGATGTCGGTCTGGCCCTCGTTCCGCATGCCCTCGTAGAAGGCGCGGGCGTACTCGACCGGGAACACGTTTCCTATGCTCGACTTGGAGCCCATGTGGTAGCGGTAGTTGTCAAAGTCGTAGACCGAGTACTCCGGCTCCGCCTTGTCCAGCCAGAATATCCTGATGCCCTTGGAGTAGTAGTTGGCCTTGACCTTGTCCCAGATGTACTTGCGCGCCTCGGGGGGGGGGGGGGCCTTCTAAAAAAAAAACAAAATGGACAGTCGATCAAGATGACAGACAAGTTGTAAACTCAACAATGGGGAGGAAGGAATTCGAGGGAAAGAAGACTTCGTGAATCCGGGTTAGTTTCGTCAAATCATCAAGTTTGCGCCTCCATGATTTGGAGCCTCGGCAACTGCGGTATCCCACCGGATGATTGTCGACTTCGGAGCATATCTGATGCTCTTCTCCTGTCAGGCCTTGTTCCCCCGCGTGACTAAATTGCCCCATTCCCTCTGTTTCCCTCCCACCGGAACCAACATCTGTATCCATCCCATCGGGGTATCAGCCGAGCAAGACGACGAGAACAATAACAACAACAACAGCGGATGATTTTGCGGAGGAAATAGGAAATGGAGCAAGGCAATGAAGACGCAAAGAAACCGAATCGCAGCAAAACTTGTTTAGACGGTGCTTGCTTAAAATTAAGTTATGCGCGCGAAAAAGTATGGGAAAACTCATTTCCCCCCACCCCGATCGATTCCAGGGTCCGGGTCCGGCAATAGATGCAAGCCGTCTTGCCTGCCAGGAGACATACATTCTCTGGTTTTATTTTGTCTCTCGCCGAGATTAGTCCCACACAAGACGACACTCCAGGGGTTTCTTCTTCCATATGAGCTCCTCTGGGATGCGTTGTTCCGGGCGATCGATCAGTCGGGGGCGCGATGGATGTCGTCGTGGACTGACGGCCTGGTAATGCCGTGCGACCTTTGTACTTGATGCCGGCGGCACAATCCGATCGATGTGTCTGTCTGTTGCACAAAATGTATCAGACGGTGCCTCCAACACAATGATTACGTGACTTCTCACAGACCCGAGCAGTCACCTCAGCTCATGGCCCTTGACTCAGCTCTGTACTCCTTCAATACCGCAGCGTATGGTTGGTGTTTTATTTTTGTCGATCTACTGATAACTGCTGCTTTGAGAGTGTTGACTGTCTTCCCGCGTCCCCCCCCCCCTCCCCCCTTTTTTTTTCGGTTCTTCTTTGATGAGGTTAGATATTATCGCCTTTTGTATTCCCTGATCCTGGCTTCATCCACGGCTTGTTTTCCCCGGATCTGGCCACCCTCCCACCTCACTGAGCCGCTGAGCGTTGCAGTCCCCTCAGGCCGGCACAGCTAGTGCTGACGTCGTATTCGTATGCAGACGGTGCCTGGACTGGTGCTGCCTCTCTCTCTGCGCTTCATGCTTTCGCCTCGCGCGGACAAGACGACCAGATGATGGTCGTCGCTTGGAGCAGAACGGTCAGGTCAGACTTTTGTTCGAGGTATCAGGACACGTCCAGCTTCGCAAAAGTCACTTCTCCTTCCTGCCTCGACGCGAGTGGCCGGAGTGAAGCGTCAGGACCTTGAGGAATTTGAAACATTATCAGTCGACTATCAGTCAGCGGGATCGCATGTCAAAGGGAAAGTGTCTCAGGCCGCAATCAAGTGTGGAAAAAGGAAAAAAAACTGCGCAACGACCAGACAAGGAAAGAGCGCTATTTTTAGATGAAAGATGAACCCTGTGGCACACCTGTTTTGCGACGTCTCAGCATGCATGCTTACGCGGGGCAGGGTGTGTGGTTGGACGCAGCGAGAGAGGCAAATAAGGAAAAAGGTACTCGACTCGACATTTTCGTGCCTTTGATCGAGAACTGTCCGTCTGCTGGACGAGCAAAAAGCGATGATGAGGTTAACTCCTCTCCCGCCGGGAATTGAACCCGGGTCTCAAGCGTGACAAGCTTGCATACTGACCACTATACTACGGAAGATGAATGGCTTGGAACCATTGCAGGTTTGTGGGGCTGTGATCACATGACAGTGTAATCTGTATTATATATTCAAGCGTGCTGTACCTGCACAAAACATTAGAGTTGTATCCACAATCAATCACCAGCCAAGAAGCGGTCAGTGCATATTGCATACAGCTCGTGCGTCTGCAGCCGACGAGGGAAAACTGAAGCGGCCAGTACTACGTAGTAGCCAGTAGCAATACTAGTACGTAGACAGAACGACCGGCAGAACGACTTGGAATTCCAACAAGCTACTAGTACGTAGTACGTAACACGAAGTAGGAACAAATCACTTTGAAAACGACCGTAACATTTTCACATGGACTCCGGGGTAGGGACAAACAAGTGTGCCACTGCCACTGCTGAGGTCTTTCTTGTTCTCTCTCCGATGCAAAGAGGCCGCGAGAAAAGCCGGTGTCCAATGCGGTTCCCGCCATCTCCACTCGCGCGGGGGTCGCGTCCTCAGACTCCTCCCTTTACCTGTGAGGAGGAGTCCCCTGCACGGCGTGGTGCAAATATGAAATTTCGGTCAGGCTCCTCCTCCTCTTTTGCGATGCAATACTGTTTGCATATGCATGCCGCGGAGGACAACGGCGCCGGCGGGGTTGGTTGAGTACAGGATACAGTGCATGGCAAATGGGAAAAGCAATCACGGCGGAAATTCTTCAATGGTTCAAGAAGGGAAAAAAGCATGTCTCAGACAAGACGCCAGCTAAAATGGCGTCCGGAAATGTAAATCGCCATCACCCCGGTCGCCTGTCCGCCAACACGAGGCATGGCAAAAAATCCACATTAGGCTAGCGGCAAATGAATGATGAGGGATGAGGATGAGGATGAGGATGAGGAAGTAGGAGTAGGATGATGAGTACGAGTATGAGTATGACGATGAGGATGATGATGACGGCAATGACGATGATGATATTACGACAAAAGAATGTTGATACTACTAACCACAATATTATATCAATAAAGGCTAGGAAGCCGAGTCATCGAGTTGCAGGCGTGGTTTCATTCGTACCTACTCTTGTCGGACCATCATGGCCTTTAACCGGTCGCTCCCGGTGGAGAAGTCCTGGAAGAAGAAGGAAAAAAAAAAGAAAAGAAAAGAAAAAAAGAAGCCAAGAGAAAAAGAAGCCAAAAACTCTGCATCCAAAATTGGCAATCACAGCCAATCAACCTCCGCCCACACCTCTGCCCTCCACACTCCACATGTGTACATGTATACGTAGTACGTACATGTGCACATACTGTATCTTTCATGAATCGAGTTTGACGAGATGGATCAGCATTGTCTTGCACATGCGCGTCATGCTTCTCGATAGCCATGCTTCCGATCGTGCGGGGTTCTTGTTTCTTTGATGCTGGGACCAACCAGTATGACCAACGCATACATTGTGAATGAATCACTTCCTGTCGGTCAGCGTTTTGACTGAGAAGAAAAAAGCAGTCCCTTAGACGAATCCCACCATAACAGGGGGGGCCGCGCCGAAATCCTCCGCAATACGCGACTTACAAGGTGAATTCCGGGACGTTGTGTCTTGATACACGAGAGAAATCCTGTGTATTGCCCGAGTCTCATTCTTGAGTCTGTCCTGAAATTCGCACTTCCCCACACGTCTGTCTCAATTGCAAAGAGTAGCCTCGAAACAACTTCCAATATGAATATGGCTCGGCTGTCCGGCGCCCATCCATGGGTGGACTTGGGCAAGGCCGCGAATCAGGTCGACAAAACTCGAAGCTTATTCTGGGACCCGGAGATTCTGAAATTGCTGCCGATGATATGAAGACAAGAAATACCTCTGTCGTGCATCTCAAGATGCAGCAGGACCACCTGCCTTGAAGTTTGGCAAGTTGGGAGGGAGGTTGGCATTGGTGGTAGAACATGGTCAGGGCGGGAAGATGGGACGAAGAAGCCAGCTGCAGCTGCATATCGCACTTCCGCCCGTTCTCGTTAAGAAAAGAAAAAGATTTTTTTTTTTTTAAAAAAAAAGGAAAAAAAAAAAAAAAAAAAAAAAAAGGTGAGCCGGGGCGTGCGCTTCAAAATCGACCCCTGGAGGGCTCGACCAGGTGTCGAAGCCATCGGCTGCCCCTGGGGCCGTTGGGTTCTAATGAAGGAAGGATTTCGACAGAGCGTGGCTGATTGGCCAGGTCGGCCGGCCGTGGTGGGGACTGTATGGGAACACTCTCCTTCCATGCCTGTACCTGGCACCTGGCACCTGGCACCTGGCGGCACTTGGCAGACCTGACCACTCTCAGGCCGGCCACAAAATGGTCCACGACTCCAAGATGGGTGTCGTCTTTGTGGACATGATAGACACGCTGGCATGCCAATGCCAATACCCGTTCCCACCATGGACCATGGCCGCAAATAGCCCAGCCTGGTGCGTTCGTTCATCCGAGCCGGGCACCAGGCCAAGCCACCACCCGACGTTTCTGCCTGTCTGGCCTGGCCTGGCCTGGCCTGGCCTGGCCTGATTTGGTAATACGTCCTGGGACTTCCTGGTCGGCGATTTCGCGTCAACTACTGCAACCCTAGCCTGCCTCATCCTGCAACTTGTCCAAGCTGTCCATCCATCTTCCCTTGGTCCCTCCCCCCCGCCAGTCGGTCAAACTCCTCGCCACAGGGTGCCACCTCAAAGAGACGACCTCAAAGAACATATTCCAACACCCGACGGCAAGGAATACGGGGCCGCCTGGTCAGACCAGTGCCTGTGGCTCCGACTTCTCCAGCAAAACGCCCTGGCCGTGTCGTACTCTTTCATGAGAGAACCCTGTCCTCCTCAAACCGTTGGAAAGCAGTTAAGAGACGCTCGCCCCCTGCATACAACAAACAGCTGGAGCTAGAGCCAGACGACTTCAATTGACCGTGTCTGTTCGCCTTGTTCTTGATGGAGTCGCCTTTGACGTACATAGTTCCTTGACGTCGGCTGCTACTGTTAGATTCTCACGCTTGCACCGCCGTGCTGAAAGGGCCGGCTCTCGTGGAAACTGAAAAGAGTCGACTGGGGGGGGGGGGGGGGGGGGGGGGGGGGGGGGGGGGGGGGGGGGGGGGGGGGGGGGGGGGGGGGGGGGGGGGGGGGGGGGGGGGGGGGGGG
>JABAEC010000171.1:0-13421 GCA_013435705.1 Claviceps paspali | reverse complement strand
ATGAGCCCCCCCCCCCCCCCCCCCCCCCCCTTTTTTTTTTTTTTTTTTTTTTTTTTTGGTCGTCATCGTTTCTGGGGCACCTGCGAATGCTTGCCGCGCGATCGCGGAGTTGTTGACGGCCACGACGTGATTACATTGCCATGACATCGACGCAGCTTCCGCCACTGAAGCTTGGAGGAGGCGATTTGCCTGTCTCTCTTCAGACACCTTTGCCGATTCATAATTATCGAAACAGCGCCGACTCGTCCACTCTCGAGCTCAACAATCCGTCCGACGTCGACGATGAGTCGGAACAGCCGAACGTAACATACAGCCCGATGTCCCCTTCGCCGTCGCCGTCGGCGCAGAACATCCCGATCCACCCGATCCCGTCTCTCCAAGACGCCTTCTCAGAATCTCTAGATGAGGCAACAAACGGCTCGCCAGAGGACAAGCCGAGGCTGCGAGATTTGGACGTTCGAGCTCGACGAGAGGCTCTGATTGCGCAAGATCGCGAAGAAGCTCCCTTTGATGCGAAATGGCGCCGTCGCCCGGGACAGAGCCAGCACGAGCTGTTCAAGCTCATCGCTCAGATCTCGTTTGGAGTGTATCTCCTGCTACATGGCATGGCGAACAGCAACACGCAAGTCATCAATATCCTCCAAGGCCACATTGACGAGGTGGACGAATTTCTCGAGGCCACACTAGAGGACTTATCACATGCAAAGGACGATTTAAACGGACGTATAGAACATCTGAAACTTCCACTGGCAAACGTGACAGTTTTCGAACAGCTTTTGGAGGACAGAAAGTTTCGTCTCGAGGTCATCGAGGGAAACGAGAAAATCGACCATGTTCTCTCCAGAACCAATGCTGCGCTCAAACAGTGGGATGCAGACATGGAGGCGGGACTGGACTGCACCGCGGCCTTCACCAGCTGGCTCAAGGACGAGGAGAAATCATCCTGGAAAAAGGATCGCCCCGATGTCGCTGAAATTTTCGACGCAATGAAGGGGAATACGGAAGGCTGGCTGACTGCGTTTGACGACATAAGCGATCGAATCCAGCAGACAAGCAATCTCGTCACAAGACTCTCCACCATCATCGGCGAGATGGAAAAGAGGGCTGGCGAGGTCAGTCGCAAGAAGTGGGTGAGTAACAAACAGTCTCCTTCCGAATGATAACCACCACCCCTCGAAAGCACTCGGCTTGGCCAGACGGACGGAGTGACTCGTTGGAAAGGCTAATCGGCTGGAATAGGCCACCATTCAACCGTACTCGAACCCATCTCTGAGATCCTATCGAACAAACGCATCAGACCCTGTTTCACTCAAGTCGACGGCAGCATCGAAGCAGTCGACGCCTCGACCGTCTCACGCGCCACAAGGTAGCATCGGAACCTCGAACTCTGGAAGCGAGAGCATCCCGGACATCGACCTGGAAGAGGACTTCCCGCTTCCCGGCAGCCTCCCGCTGCTGCCTCCTCAGCGCTCAGACCTGCGTTCTTGCTCAGACAGTGCCAGCGAATATTCAAGGCCTGGTACGCAGCTTTCCAGCAGATCGGCAATCCAAACAACGAGCCAGCCGACGACGCAGGCGAGAAATGACAACCCGTTGGCTGGTGACAAGGCTCTCTACGTACTCCAACCCCGCACGTACACCCCGCAGAGCTTGGCACCACCGACGCTCGTCGTGAGGCCGAGGACCGCTTCTCACGACGGTCGGCCCACGCCACACACGGCAGCAGCAGCAGCAGCAGCAGCAGCAGCAGCAGCCGCGCCAGCGCAGAAGAACGCACTGGGAATACGTGGTCACGAGCTGCTCAACCAGAGACGGGCCTCGATCCTCAGTCGTGTGTCACAGAGGACGACGCCGCCCGAGGCCATCAAGATCCCCCCGCCGCACCGCGTTGCGGCGGCGACCGTCCGTGCTGCTTCGCCCAACTCGGTGGCGTCGCAGACGTCTCGGTCGAATCCCTTTGATTCGGCGTACGGTTCCGACGCAGACTCGATGACGCAGCCGGTCGTGTCGCAGATTGACTCAGAGTACGACCTGTCCCCGCCGCCCAGGCGACCTCAAGTCACACACTCGCCGTGCTCAGATCACCAGCAATACTACCGTCCAGTTTGTGCTTCGCCTCACTCGCCACTGCAGCAGCGGCCGCACACGGCTGTCGATGGTGGTCGCGCGCCTTCCATGCACATGCGTAATCAACCTTCTGTCCCGGGGGGGATGAGCACCCTCAGCAATGTGACAAATGCCTCACACGACGACGACGCCCATGCCAAGAAATCAATCAGAACGATGGCAACCACGGTCAAGAAGAAGAAGAGTGCTTTTGGTTGGTTCAAGAAGGCCTTTACCATGGACGAGGACGAAAAAGCCGCATTTGAAGCCCGAAGGGCAATGCAACACCAAGACCGCTATTTTGAACCCAACAGTCCTAAATTTCTTGATGGACGCAGAATCAGATGAGATGAAGCCTCTGTCACTCTTCTCTCTCTCTGTCTCTCCCTCCCTCTCTCTCTCTCTCTCTCTCTCTCTCTCTCTTTTTCTCGTCCTGTTTTTATTTTCTTGCACGACGCCACGCTGCCATTTCTGGAGAAAAGAAGCCTCGCATTTTGTCTTTTAAAAAAAAAGAGAAGGAAACATTCGTCAAACGCCATGTCTATGCAAACTTTGACGCGACCCACTCACTGCGGTTTCCAACACGATCGATTCACTTCAACTCCCAACACAGTCAGCATATTCAGATACCCGAGTAGATTTTCGCCTGACGTCATTTACGATACCAGTATTTATCTTTATATATCTACTTTACTTGTTTATTTTTACTTCTTTTCCAACATTCCTCTTGATGAAAAAGAAACGGTCTTGACTCTGCGACACTGTTATCGTCATTCTTATCGTCCATTCAATACGTAGAAACTCTTCTGGGTCGTACTAGGACACAAGTTTGAAGAAGAAAAGAAAAGGAAAAAGAAAGAAAAAACCAGACTCTTCATAATTTGTGGCTTGAAGCTCGAAAACAGCACCCTTGTCAGGTTTTTTTTTTTTCATTTTTATAGTGTCGGTGGAAAAAGATGAGGCATTCATTGACCGAATCCAGTCGTGTGGCGTTTATTTTTGTATTGAACGGAGAGCGTATTCCTTCATGCCTTTTTTTTTTTAATTATTTAAACTAGATGTGTATCACCCCCCTCTATGCTATCGTTAGCGATGGAGTGCCACACTGTCGTTTTGAGGTTTTCCTTGTTTTCTTGGTACAATGACAACGGAGGAAGAAAGGACGAGCACGTTCAGAAGCAGTCAGTCTCTGGGGCAGGCTACGAGAATCGAGGCAGGAACTTGAAACGGATGGGAATCTAGTATTCTAAGATGTGGGAAAAAACTAAGATACATGAGGGATGGGTGGGTATAAAGTTTCGATTTTCGACGTCACGGGCGTCCCCCCCCCCCCCCCCCCTGCCGGATAGGTCCATCGTGCCATGGCGGGTTGGTATTAGATCCCGTGCGGTGAAGCCTGCTTCGTCGCCAAGGGAACGAACTCAGATCGAGCCCGTCCCGAAAAGAAAAAGAACGTGGTCGTGGTATCCCAGCTCTGGGGAACCGGTTGTCTCGCTCCGTCAAAGGTCCACCGGAGACGACGGGAGGGGGGACCCCGACGGCCCCCCCTTCCTACCGGTAGGCAAAGTGCGTGTAAGCACCGGGTCCGGCCGTCGCGCCTCTGAAAAAAAAAAAAAAAAAAAAAAAAAAAAAAAAAAAAAAAGCGAGTTAGCCCGTCTGGAATCCCCTCCACCCGTCCTCTTCCTCCCACCGACTCACAAAGGCTCATCCCGATCCTGGTACCATCCCCCAGCGTCGGAGTCCTTCTCCACCCGCCGAACGGGCACCGCATCAAAGTCTGAATCCTCGCCGAGCTTATCGGCATATGTGGCGAGGCCCTTCTCGGCCTGCGGGGCGCTGAAGCAGTTTCCCATGACGGCAGTCTCGAAATAGATGGGGAGGAAGAAGGAGGATGGGGTTTGCGAGGGCGTGGATGCGAGTTTCTCCGGGTGAAGGGTGATTATATATATATATTTGGTTTTCTCTGGCTTTCCATCGTGGACTTGTAGGTACGTTGTGTTTATTATATAGCGGGTGCGTGAGGGGGGACCATATCGTCGAGTTGTTCTGTTCTGGCATTCACAGGGTGCTCTTCTTCTTTTTCTTCCTCTTCTTTTTCTTCTTGCGTTTCGCGCATGGCATGTGGCATGAGTGGGGACTTTGACGCGTGGTTTGGTCGCTTTGTGCTGCTGCACTGGGATATGTTTTTGAGCTGTGAAACGAAGTGAACATCTACTGGGGCGGCGATCTGGCATTGCAGGACGAGTTCGTGTTTTTCTTCTTCTTCTTAACTGGTCTTTGCGGCGTGTGTTGTTGATTGTTGGCCATTGATTGTCGGTCGTTGATTGTCGACGAGGCTCCGTCGGACAAAGGTCGCCAATGATGCTTCGTAGCGCGGGTCTGATCTCCTTTGAATTTGAACCCTTTTCTCTCTCTGTTTCTGCGACTTTGTTTTATTTATTTTTTTGATCTATTTTTTTTTCTTGACAAAAAAAAAAAATAAAAATAAAAACAAAGCCTACTTAGACTACATTCTTCTCCAACCACTCCTTCCACTGGTCCAGCGTCCAGCTGGAGCTCGTGTCCTGCACCACGCCGTCGAACACAACCGTGGGCGTGACGTGCACGCCAACCAGCCTGTTCATCTTGGTGATGACCTTCAGGTCCCCCGTCACCTGGTTCCCGCCGTTCAAGGACCCGTCCTCGGCCGGCTTGTCGGATATCTCCAGCAGCCCGTAGACCTGCGCCTCGTCGACGCCCACCCTCCCCGCCAGCTTGGCCAGGCGCCTGTAGGTGGCGTTTCTTGTCTCGTTGACGACGCTGGCGTCAAAGTAGCTCTTCTGCTCGTCGAAGAGAAGGGCGCTAAAGTCCCAGAACCTGCCGGGGGCGAGACGCAGCACCGCGAGGGCGGCCTCGTGCATGAGCGTCGAGGACGGGTGCCACGGCTGCACCGACTGGCGGAAGATGATGGTGAGGTTGGAGGCCCAGGATTCGCGCTGGCGGATGGCGGGGATGACGTCGGCGGTGAGGGTGCGGAAGAGCTTGGCCGAGAAGGGACAGCAGTAGTCGGCGTAGAGCTCGAAGGTGTGGGTGGAATGCGGAACCGACGACGAGGGGGAGGCGCCGAAGGCGAGCTTGTGGCCGGCGAATTTGGGCGGGACGGCCATGATGAATGAAATGTTGGGAGCTGCAAATCGTTGTCAGAAGCCGTAGCGGTGACCGTTCGGGGAATATATATACCTCGGTGTGTGGTCGGGAGAAAACGAGGGTGAGGCGCGGTGGCTGATGGAGTTTTGGCTGGTTGTGATGATTGCGTTGTGGACTTGGTGGTGGTGGTGGTGATGGTGGTGATGATGATGATGATGATGATGAAATGATGAAATGATGCAAGAGGAAAGAGCGGGCGGGAGGGGCAAGAAGCGCGGGGGCAACTGGGTCCTACCTTCCTATTCCAGCGACGACGTCCTCTCTTTCTCGTACGGCATCACTTCAGCCGACGACTATACGAGCATCGCAGATGTTGAGGCCTGGTGTTTTTTTTTTTTTTTTTTTGTGTAGACATGACGGGTGTTGTTGACAACGCGGACGCGCGACGCTTGGCCAACGTGAGAAGGCGGATCACTCAAACGAGGCCGACAGAAAGAGAAGGGCTTCCCTCTTTAAACTTCCTTCTATAATGCCCCCCAAGCCAGGGACTGACAATTGGTCCTTTGCCAAGCATTCCTGTGGATAGGAACTCGAAAGAAAAAACAATCTCGTTTACCTTGGGTGATGCACGATGCTCTGCACGCTTCACCGACAAAAGTTAATCAGCGCAAAGCTCGTCGTTGCTGCATGACACTCTCCACGAGTGCCTTCCTTTGAGCCTTCAAGGACACGCTTGCATGGTATTTCGAAAACCAGCCTTCCGCAAAAGGACATGCATGCATACATGAACGACGCCCGATATAGGCAGGGAATGGCGGCTCGTAAGTCGCGCGTCCGAGGTGAACTTGTCAAGGTCCAGCGGCCGTCGTGGGAGTGGGCGGCGGTGCCGTCTCAACTTTTCCTCCCGGCATTCCCATTTTGCCGGTCTGACTGGGTGGGCGGGGGGGGGGGGGGGAGAAAGGGGGGAAGGAGGAGAGAAGGACAATTCTGTTACATACATGATACATGGCATGCGCAGCTGTCACGGTAGCATGGGCCTGACGACGGTTTAAAACACATACACACACACACCCTTTCGGTTCTCATCGCGATACATACCGGAGAGACATGAATCGATGCCAGGTGTCCTATCCACTCCTCACTATCCTCAGCAGCAAGCAAATTGGCCTCTACTATCCCCTTCCCCCAGTACTTCTCTCGCCGAACCCGCAAACATGGCCACCTTTTACAACGACAGCGACGAGGAGACGGTGCCAGACGGCACCAGAAATGTCACCGGACCGGTCAATCGGCCCTCCCCCACACTGACAAGGTCAACCCCAACCATGGACGGCCGGCCGCGAGGACCGCCTTCAACACGAAGCGCTCAACGCCCCTCCAGCGCCGTCGACGTGGACACGGAAAAGGAGGTCGTGACCTGTTTCCAGATGGACTCGAGGCCGGCGGCGCGTCCCCGGGCAGGTTCTACGGCGACGCAGCTGATCTCGCCCGTTGGAACCGTGGCTGCGCCGAGTACGAGGACGATATTGCGACCCGAACGGGAACATGTACCGATGACGAGGGCTGTAAATGTCGACGAGGCGAGCCTCGAGGACGCAAACACGGAGGATCGGGATCAGGATCGGGATAAGAGCGGGTCAGAAGCCGCAAAACCGGTGACCAAGGAGCGCAGAATGATGGGCATGAGACGCAGTGTCTTTCTCGTCGTCTTGACCGTTGTCGTTCTGGCCGTCGTCGGCTTGGTGGTGGGAGCTGGCGTGGGCGGTTCTCTTGCAGCGAAAAAGGACAGGTACTGTTGATGAAGGAAGAAAAAAGAAAAAAAAAAAACAATCACCACCCACCTCCTCCCCCTTTCTAGAGCTTCAGTCTGTTCAAAAACAGCCCTTTCCATGCTGACAGTCCATCGTCACCAGCGTCTCTACAACTACACCTCCCACAGCGAGCAACACGTTGCCCGCCGACCCCCACGACATCAGGTTCCTCAACAACCAGACGTGGACCAAGGACGGCCTGCTCGCCTTCCAAGGCTTCGCGAGACCCTTCTTCCGCGGCCTGTCCAGCCCCATCTTCACCGGGGACGGCACCCACGACTTCGCCGTGGACCTGCAGTTCGACGTGCACAGCTTCGCATGGGTGCCCAACCTCCACAGCTGCTGCATCAACCTGTGCACCAACGTCACCAGATCCGGCAGGATAGGATTCGTGTGCGGCCGCAGGAAGGAGCGCGTGACGATGCGGGCTGTGAACCGTGTGTTTGTGTGGTGCTCTGATGTGCAGAATTCTGTGGTTTCCAATCTCAAGGGGTGTGGTGGGATCTTGTAGATGGTTGAGGCTTTACGCCGTGACTTTTCTTTTTGAGGAATGATGCAACGACGCGACGACGATTTCTTTTTCTTTTTCTCTTTCTTTCTTTCTTATTTGTTTGTTTACATGGATATGGGTCAACAATAGAGCATAGACGGCGCTGATATGGAGCGTTTTTTTTTTTTTTTTTTTTTTTTTTTTTGAAAAGGGCATGTCATGTATAGTAGATAGATGGGTTGTTGGGTTTTGAGACGTGGGACGGCGCAAGCGACGTGTCAAGAATCAAAGGTGGCTCGTACTTGGGTTTTTCTTTTCTTTTCTTTTTTCTTTTTTTTCTTTTCTTCTTCTTCTTCTTCTTTTTTTTTTTCAACGCTACAGATGATGCGACGTCTATTCTTCCCCTCTCCGACGAGGACCTCGGAAAGCTGGGCCTGCGCGGGCTGGACCTCCCCTCCGTGTACGCGCACCTCCCGGCCGGGGACCGGACACGCATCGGCCCGTGGAGCGAGAGCTTCTCGACGCTGAACCCCCCCCCGGCTCGGGACCAACTACACCGGCCTGGACTACCTGCCGGGCGTGGCCAGGCTGCCGCACACCCTGACGGCGTACTAGGGGCGCGACGGGCATCCCGTGTCGCGAGACGTGCGCCGCGGGCTTCTTCCGCAACCTGCACGACCTGGAGGACTGGGCCAGGCAGCGCCCGTCGCACGCGGTCATCTACGCGGGCGTCATGCGCCACGCGAGGACCTTTTGACGACGCCCGCTCGTTCCGCTCGTGGCACGAGGCGTCGGTGCTGAAGACGGGGGAGGCCTCGTTGGAGTACATCGACTGCGTGCCTCGGACGGGGAAGGCTGGGATGGAAAAGTTTGGGAAAAAGTTGGGAGAACTTGATTGCCGGGGAGGAAGGGGAAGGAAGGAAGGAAGGAAGGAAGGAAGAGGGGAAATCCCTTGTTTGAGAAAGGATACATGTATGCGCGATGCAAATACTAGTGGTTGCGTGTGCCTTGACTCAACTGACCAAGCATAAGAACCCATGTCTTTTTTTCTTTTCTTTTCTTCTTTCCTTCATCCCTGGGCTGCTTGCTTGCCCGCATTGGTTCCAACCGCGCATGTGTATGTGTTGCTCCTCAAGACACCACCGTGTTCTTGGCGACCACCCCCCGCGCAAACTCTCCAAACGTCAGGTGCTCTCTCACGTCCACCTCGTCTCCCAAGTCAGGCTGCGTAAAGACAGCAAGGGTGTTGCGGGCAATGGTGCCGCCGACGGTGGCCCTCAGGCCCCTGACGTAGTGCGGCACGGCCTTGAATCTCCCCCCGGTGATGCGCTCCAGCGTCTCTCCCGTCTGGAAGGCGATGCAATCTCTGGGGATGCTGACCTGGTGCGCCTCGCCGGCGCGCGAAAGGATGTACAGGCCGGCAGAGGCATCCGGCGAGGCAGGCAGCTCATCCAGCGGAGGCAGCGTCGCGTCGTGACGATCCCCCCGAGGCGCCGCCGCAACGCTCACGCTCCCCTCGTCGACGAACATGGCCGACGTCAGCCCCGTGAGACACCCGTGGTCCAGATGCGTAGCGCACCAGTCGTCGTCTTCGCCGTCGTCTTCGCCCTCGCCCTCGCCCTCGCCCTCGCCTTTGCTCGCAGCGTCTCCCGGCGGAAAGTAATGCAGCAGCCTGGCCTTGCTGGTGCTCGACGTGCCGACAACCCTCTCCAGATATCCCCGCGGATAGCCCTCGACCTCCTGCTCGGCAAACCTGTCGCACGCGCGTGCCACCAGCACCGCGACGTCGATCATCAACCGACACAGATCCGTCAGCGCGGCCCTGAACCCCGGAAGCACCTCCTCCGGGGGCCACACGTTGGGAGAAAGGTACTCGGGGAATGTCTCGGGTGAGAAGCCCGGCGTCGGTTCCGCGCACTCGAGGCCATCGTCGACGTAGAAGGCGCAGTTGGCGTAGTAGGAGCCCTTGAGGGTGTCCGTCTGACCGTTGCGGAGGGTCTCCTTGGCCCGGCTCCAGCCGGTGAGGTACTTTGCCTTGGCGTTTTCCAGTTTCTCTGGCGGTCCGGAGGAGAAATCATGACACGAGAGGGTTGGGGGGTTAGCGTTTTTGAAGCCTTGACGTTGACATGACCGTGATACCCGTTTCGCAAGCATATATATATATATATATATATATATGCTAGTAGTTATATATGCACGTAGGTGTGTGTACATAACTATGTTGGAGAGAAAAAAAAAAAAAAAAAAAAGGCGCGAATCCATACCGAGCTCCTCGTCCGGCAGATTCGCCAGGTACGAAGCATATGAGAGCGCCGCGCGGCGTAGTTGCGCAAACTCTGGCGGCACGTTTTTCACGACGAGGATGCCCAGCGAGTCGGGGCCAAACGCCTCCTGGAGAGTTGACAAGGGGATCGCGCCTGTTTCAAGGAGGAGGAAGGGAAAAAAAAAAAAAAAAAAAAAGACTGTCAGCCGTGAAAGTAGGGCTTGTTCACATGACGAGACCGAGCGAGGGCCAGAGAGACGAGCTATTCCCATTCCTCGTAGCCACAAGCAACAAGCACAAATGAAGTCGGTGGGCAACGACAAGACGCACCACTTTTCAGGTCCTCGAGGGAGACGGTGACGGCTTGGGCTTGCTTGGCCATTTTTGCGCGTCCCATGGCCGTGGGTTCATTTTCTTCTTCTTGGTCGCTTCTTTTTTTTTTTTTTTTTTTCCCTTTGTTCCGTCTGGGTTTTGTTGATGAGGTAGAATCTCGAGTCTCCTCTCCCCGCGTTGCCCCGCCTTCGGAAAAGGGAAGGCGCTTACCTACGTAGCTCGTAACGCTCCACTTCAAAAAAAAAAAAAAGAAAAAAGAAAAAAGAAAAGAAAACCCGCTCCAGCTTCCCATGCAAGCTTCCGAACCCGCGAACGAACCGACCGACGCAAACCGAGCACATTCCATCTCCCCTCCTCCTTCACGCACCTCGGCTGGCGTCGTCAGAAACCATCCATCCATCCATCCATCCATCCATCCATCCATCCACCCACCCTTCCTTCCATCCACACGCACAATGGTCAAGCCCCTGACCTTCAAGGGCGACAAGAAGCCCAAGAAGCGGAAGCGCGCGGCCGCACCCGACGACGGCACCGGCGACGCAGGACCCTCGTCGCAGCTGCAGAAAACCGAACACGACGACGACGGCAACGACAACGACAACGACGACAGCTGGGTTTCGGCCGACACGGTCGCGGACGTGGTCGGCCCGGTCATGATCGTCCTGCCGACCGCCAAGCCCTCGGCGCTGGCGTGCGACGCGTCGGGCAAGGTCTTTGCGCAGACGATTGAGAACATCGTCGACGGGAATCCCCTCAGCGCGGAACCCCACGACGTGCGGATGGTGTGGGTTGCGAATCAGGTTTCTGGGACGGAACACATCCGGTTCAAGGGCCACCATGGGAGGTATGTGTGTGTGTGTGTGTGTGTGTGTGTTGTGTGTGTTTGCTTTAAAAAAAATTAAAAAAAAAAAACCTTTCCAATTCAGATACTTGGCCTGCGACAAAATCGGCTTTCTCTCCGCGACCTCGGAAGCCATCTCCCCGCTCGAGTGCTTCAATGTCCTCGCCGCAGACGACGCCCGCGGCACCTTCGAGCTCCAGACTCTGCACAAGACCCTTGTGACCATCAAGCCGAACGAATCTGCCAAGTCGAGCGCGCCAGCCGAGCTCCGCGGCGACGAGACCGCCTCGACGGCCAACACCACGATGAAGATACGCATGCAGGCGCGGTTCAAGCCCAAGCTCAAGGCCTCGAGGGAGGAGAAGGCCCTTTCGAGAATCAGCCGCCGGGAGCTGGAGGAGGCGGTGGGCAGGCGGCTTGACGAGGAGGAGGTGCGCATCCTCAAGAGGGCGAGACGTGAGGGGGATTACCATGAGAAGCTGCTGGACTTGAAGGTCAAGAATCGGCACGACAAATTTGGTTGAAAGGGATGATATGCCGGAGAGGAGGTTTTTTTTGGCCAAAAAAAAAGAAAAAACTTTATTTCAAAACACACACACACACACACACACACACACACACACATACACACGCACGAAAAAAAAAAAAAGATTGGATATCAAAACTTGCTTTTACCGGCCCTTCAATTCCCAGGCCTCCATGCCCTGACGGCTCCGTCCTCCCCCGCAGTAAAGACCAACTGCGCATCGTCGAAGAAGCAAAACGATCGGACAACCTCTTCGCCGTGACCTCCGGGAAGGCCCACGCTGCTTTGCTTGTCAAACACCCATCTCGGATCCTCTCCCTGCTGCTGCTGGTTCCTGGCCAGGAAGATGAGCTCGAAGAGTTGTCGGCTGATAGGGGGTCGAAAAAAAACAAAAAATGTTTCAGTTATTTTTTTTTTTCCCCAATCACATGATAATTATGAGAAAAAACAAAAAAAAGGGAAAAGGAAAACGGAGAAAGGAGAAAGGAGAAAGGAGAAAGGAAAAGGGGATGAGGGGGGGGGTTGCATACTCTTGCGAACCGCATCCGATGACAGCTCCGCTCCCGTCCGTCTTGACTGTCATGCCCGCAACATACTGACATGCCAGCACGGATCGCAGATCCCCAAACGCTTGCACGGCGTCTCCGTTCTGTGTCTCCTCGGCTACGTCGTAGAGCGAAAACTGCTCGTCGTGCGACAAGGCGAGGACCTCGGTCGGGGTCAGGAACGCGGCGTGGTGGATGGAGGCGTTGTGGTTGAAGGTCTGGACCGTCAGCTCGTCCTCGTCCGAGACGCGCGTGTCGTAGACGTTGACGAGGCCGTCCGTCGAGCCGCTCAGCAGGACGGCCGGGTCGGAAGGGTGGAAGACCAGCTCGGTGATGTCGTCGCTGTGGAGGTCCTGGTAGTGCGCTCGGGAGGCCGGCAGAGACCGCACGTCCCAGAGGTGAAGGGATGCGGCGTGGTTATGGAGCTCGGTTCCGACGGCGATCGTCTTGGTAGATGGGCTGCATGCGAGAGAAAGGATGGGCGCTTGAGCGGCTGTGGCGATATCCCCTTCCCATGAATAGGGTGTGGTGTTAGCATGGATGGATGGATGGATGGATGGATGGATGGGTGTTTTTTTTTTTTAAAAAAAAAACAAAACCAGCAAGAAAAACATGATTTATAAGAAAAGAAAAAAAAAACAAGTAAATAACCAAGAACGAAGAGTTCAAAAAAAAAAAAAAAAAAAACTCTGACCATGAAAATGAGCCACCCGCGCCGCCGTCCCCCTCTGCCTCAAATCCCACACACCAACCGTGCCGTCCTCGCCAGCCGTGCAAACCACGGCGCTGTTCCCGTCGAAGACCCTCAGCACGGAGAGGTTGCCATGCTCAGCCTGCCACGACGAGACGGGCCCGTCCCCCAGCCGCGCCGGGCTCAGCAGCGAGAGCCGCCCGCCCGACGAGATGGACACCAGGCCGGCGTCGGTGCGGTGCACATCCAGCACGTAGACGTCCTCCGGGCCGGGGAAGCGGTACCGCGCGACGTTGGAGAGAGTATACATGGCTGATGTTTTTTTTTTTTTTTTTTTTTTTTTTTTTTTTTTTTTTTTTTTTTTTTTTTCCCTTTGTTCCGTCTGGGTTTTGTTGATGAGGTAGAACCTCGAGTCTCCTCTCCCCGCGTTGCCCCGCCTTCGGAAAAGGGAAGGCGCTTACCTACGTAGCTCGTAACGCTCCACTTCAAAAAAAAAAAAAAGAAAAAACTTTATTTCAAAACACACACACACACACACACACACACACACACACATACACACGCACGAAAAAAAAAAAAAAGATTGGATATCAAAACTTGCTTTTACCGGCCCTTCAATTCCCAGGCCTCCATGCCCTGACGGCTCCGTCCTCCCCCGCAGTAAAGACCAACTGCGCATCGTCGAAGAA
>JABAEC010000170.1:0-47366 GCA_013435705.1 Claviceps paspali | reverse complement strand
CGCCCGAATGTTGAATATCCATGCAATCATGTACATCCTATTCCTGGGTTTCAATGGTCCCCCCCCCCCCCCCCCCAACACACACACACACACTTTTGCGGAATACAAGAAAAAGAAAAAAAAGAAAAAACAGACAAGAGAAACCCAATAGAAAATCAATAGGAAGCCCCCGTCCCCCCTCCTCACACGATACACGTCGCGCTTTAGCGACCACCAGTGGGATCAGGAAACGAAAACCCAGCAGGAAAATTCGGCATTCCGTTGGGCAAGGTACCGATACCAAAGGGGAAGCCAGACATGGCCTGACTGTTGCCATATTCATTCTTGCGGGAAGAAGCACCATCTCGGTTGCGTCGGGATCCTCTGCTCGGCTCGTCTTCCTTGTTCCGCGTTGACTTGGGCCCGTTGCTGCCGCCCTTGTCGGTTTGCATACGGCGGCTAATGGCCTTGGAAGAAACACCAGCACCGATTTCGATATCCGGCTCCTCCACACAGAGGCCGCTCTCGATCTGACGTCCTCCACTCCCGCCATAAGGAGCGGTCAGGATCCATTTGCGGTCGGCCTCGGTGAGTTTGTGAATTGGGATGATGCTGACGCCAGTGGCATAGTCACTGCAATCTCTGGGTCCAAAACCAACTCCCCATCGTGTCTAGGAAAACAAAAAGTCTCGTCAGCAGCAGCAGCGAAAAAAACAAGAAAAAAAAAAACAAGAAGAAAAGAGAGAGAGAAGTGACGCAGCGGAGACAACTATACGTACTCGTAACGGCAGGTCAATATTACGTGTGTCTTCCATTGCCTCCTTGGCACTCAGAGCATCTTTTCTGGTCAGCATCTTGACAAAGGCATGTCGCTTGTCCTTGTTAACGATGCAAGTCTGCACAGTGCCGTAGCGGCTGAATATCCTGCGAAGCTCGGCCTCAGAACATCTGTTGTATCAGATCGTTAGCATCGTCGCCTCTCTAAAAAAAAAACAAAAAAAAAAAAACCAAAGGTCAGGAGTCAATGTGGCCTGAAGGGGAATTGCTCACGTCACGCCGCCGACGAAAAGAGTGCGGCTGAACACCTTGATGGTGCCTGAAGGCAGACTGGAATCATACTCGATCCATCTTTCGACGTGGGGGAGACCACCATCGGGAGTAGGACTGTGCCCACGCCGGCCGGCAGGACTGCGCTGACGATAATCGCTCCCGCCGCGACCATTGGGGGGCGAACTGCGACCGTGGCCACCCCTATCCCGTCCTCCACGAGGAGAGTCACGAGAACCGCCCCAGCCGCGATCGGGCGATCGCGATCTGGACCGGCCATGGTATCTGGGTGATCTCATTTCATCCTGATAACCTCTATCACGTCCATCGCTGGATACAGCCGCCGGATGACCCCATGGTTGTTGCACACCAGTGGAAAAGGTACCTTGGGCTGCCGGGACAGGAGGTTGGAAGGCTGGCAGGGGTGCAGCGCTGGAGGCAGGGTTGCTGCTGTTTGTCATACTCTGGATCAGGGCAGGAATCTTGTCAAACGCAACGCCTTGGTCGGCGAGAGCCTTGATCAGTAGGATTTGCTGTTGCACGCTCGGATCTAACGCCAAACCGCCAACGGGGGGAGCGGCAGCGGGAGCAGAAGCAGCAGAGACAGCGGAAGCAGCAGCAGAAGGAGGAGGGGGATTTGCCATGCTATACGGGTTAGGGGGATTATTCCCGTTGTGCAACATGGCAGTCTGAGAACTCTGTGCTTGCATCTGATGGAGCTGATATGGCAGAGACGGCATGTTCAAGGCTTGTGAGGCCGGAGGATACGATGGGTGAGCCGGTTGCTGAGCTTGTGGTATTGTTGATGAAGACACTGGCTGAGGCAGGCCGGCAGGGAACATGTTATACGATGCTCCTGGGACAGGCAAACCGACATTACCGGTATTACCAGCACTAGTGCCGGCGTTTGACGAGCTGGGCGCAGAGGTATTTTGTCTGGCAAGGTTGGCGAGGGCTTCCAGGATGGAGGAGCCATTAGGGGCAGGAGGGGGAGCTGAATTCTGAAGTGCAGCAAGTGCCGATGCAGGAGGGCTGCCCGGGGGGGTCGTCGATACTTCTAGGTAGGCCAAGACGGTTAGAAGCAGGCTCCCACGCATACGAAGCGTGAAGGATCAGAGTGATATGTGATGAGCCGTCATCGGAACTGTGTCGGGCTGGATATTCGACATCTTGATGCTCGAAACAACCCTCTGAGGGAAATGAATATTTCAAGGGAAGAGATGTTGCCCTCTGAAATAAATGACAGATGGTGAAAACCTACTTGATGAAGGAGCCGTCAATTTCTCCTTAAATTGATCAATCATCTGTGTTGGGAATGTTTGACCTTTCTCCCAAATGTCTAGCAGTTTCTTGATTTTTTCCTACAAGGTGAGACAGAGGTAAGCTACTGCTCCGGACGAGGTGGGATTGAGCATGGTTTTTTTTGGGGACCCCCCCCCTCCTTTTTTTTTGTCCCGCTTTGTTCTTTTTTTTTTTCTTTGTCTTGCAATTTGCCCATGTGACTGGTACTTCTGGTACAGAGTGAAATGCACATGAGAGTCATGGAGTAGTTCCGCTGTATATAGAACATGTCGATGCAAGCTACATCCTGTACGCATTGCAAAGACGATCCAATACAAAGAAGGGATGAGCCTCATACGTATCCTTCCTGATCGTCTTCGACCAGTCACCTGTAGCAAATCACGATGACATGCATATGGAGATGTTTCCCCATTCCCAGGGTCTTGTGATGTTGTCTCGAAAGATGTGCGTACCTTGTGTTCTTCCGGGGCAGATTGGAAAATATCATTCATTAGCACGGGCATAAGTTCCGTCACTCGATGTACTCCGGCAGCGTAGGTGCCATCTCGGGCAGAGCTGTTTACTGTTTGCCCTTGAGCCTTTGCTTGCTCGAGCCATTTCCGGGTTACAGAATCTACTACGTAGAGAACCCCTAACTTGTGCGTACCAGGCGCCTTTTTGAAATGTGTGTAGATCTTTTGGATGAGTACGGATTCAAACTGTGAATAAATCATCAGTATGCCATCACAGATGGTGCATTTGGGACATGAAATTGGACCGGCTAGGCCGGTAAAAAAAAAGGAAGATATGGAGGAGAGGAGGTAAAAAACTTCAAAGTTGGAGAGAATTACCTGAATGTTGGATACGCAAAGCGAAGTTAGACTAGTGATACGAGAACCGGAAACACCGGGGGGCTTCAAATTCAACATGGCCTGGAGGCCAGTCTCCAGATCTGTTACTGCTGCGGCCATGAGATGCAACTTCCGTTAAAAGTTTATGTCCTTGTCGAGAATTTCAGTGGCATAGGCCAGGATCGCGTATGATTGCTGCCAGCGGGCAATGCGACTTTTGGATTATCCTTTGTTCTATCTCCCCTAGCTGGTTCAAAGACGAGCGCGCACAAAAGGAACGAGTCCTCAAATCTCAGTGCGTAATGTCTGATTATGCCCTGCCAGATAGGCAGTGAACACCAGCTAGAGATGAGTTTACGAGGCCCAAGAGTACAGTCTAGCGAAACGTGTCGGTTTGTACGTATAGATCAAACTTCTTTTTTTCTAGGTACGCGGTGACGTCCAGATGCCAACGAAAAAAAGAAAAAAGAAAAAGAAATTGGCGCGTTACGAGGTTAAGATCGTCTTCTACTGTGGTGGAAAAGAAAAGGAGGTGACGTGATTCACGGAAAGCTGCTCAGCTCAGTATGACAGCGAGTCCTTGTTGAGGGAGACGATCAAAGTCGGCGAGAGAAATCAGCAGATCGCTAACAGTCAAGAACAACGGACGATAAAGACGTGTTTGACAGATGACGCGCGCGGCGACCTCTGTGGCGAGCTCCTTGTTATTGTGGTGATGAGGAGGCGATGATTTGGGAGTCGTGTTTGATGAGTTTCCAAAGAATGCGGCGGTTCCTGGGGTGGATGTGAAGAGGAAAAAAATTAATTCATCACTCGACGGCTGACAGAGGATGGATCTGAATAAAAAGGGTGGCGGGCGAAAATGTGTCAGGCGCAGAAAAACGTGACTTGGCTTGAAGGCCGACTGTTTGATTGGTTGATAAGATTGGGCCTATGTTGCACTTTTTTCGGGATTACTAAGGACAGTATCGATGCGATGGATCGAGTCCCACGACCTAAGGTTTTATTTCCTTTTGAAATATTGAGAGAGGCAGGTGAGTACTACGAGAAGGTTAATTGACGGCTACGACGTTGTCCGAATCCATTCCATACATTAGCAGCCTCGTATATCTTGACCGCGGTCGCCACAGTCCCGGCAATGACAAAGATATGACGTGTGTCATGGGATGAAATATCGCATCGCACTAACGAGGGATGATGCTACACGCACTGTGCAACAAAATTTGCGCCCACGCGCACAAACCCCAGTGTCCGAGACGCGTCGGCGATTTAAGGAGGGCGGTCGTTTTGTATGCAAAGGTAGAAAAGAAACGTCCATTCACAGTCCGCCCATAACAATGACTCTCTCCTGCCTCGATACATGAACAAAACAGTTCTGTGTCAGTATTGCAACTGCAACATGGCGGGAAGGGCGTTTGCTTCCCACGCGCCCCATCCGGTCTGGTGGGTTCAACAAAGAACAACAAGCCATGGAGAATGGAGGAGAATAGCGCCGCGCGCTTGGAGCTGTTGGGGAGTTGCATCGGCCTGCATCGGTATTCTACAGCGTCTTTGTTCACCGTCGGCGGTGTGGATAATTAGTAATACAGCGGGCACTTTAGTGGGCTTCCTGGCAACTCGATTGCTTATTGTGTCATTTTATCCCGCCTCACCCATGCCAAGTAGGCCCTTTTTTTTTTTTTTTTTTTTTTTTTTTTTTAAACGCCGACTTGGAGCCTAGTGCGTCAGGCTTTCCCATCGTCTTTTTTCACTTCTTACAGACCCCTACACCTACCTATACGAATCTTCTTTTCCTTTTTACCTCCCCCTCCCCAATCCACTTCTCTTTCCTCTCATTGATTGAGTCGCTGTGATACCTCCCCCATCATCAAACACAATGGCTTCTGTTACCCGTCTTAGCAACTCTGCCCTTCGGGCCTCGCTCAAGCCCCAAGCCTTCAATGGCCGGACTGCTGCCTTCAATGCTGCTCGTTACTACTCTGCCAAGACCCAGGTGAGCTTCCGTCGTCATAAGGGCATGCGATGAGCTTCCAGTATTCTGACGCAATTGGTTTTCCAAGACCCTCAAGGAGCGCTTCGCCGAGCTTCTGCCCGAAAAGATTGAGCAGATCAAGGCTCTCCGCAAGTAAGCATCGACCTGGCGGCTGACGCAGCCCCCCCCCCCCCCCCTTGCGAACTCAGCTCTTGCGGACGAGCTTCCACGTATATTCGCCATCAATCTTGTTCTTTAGTTGACCAATTGGCCTTGTCTAGGGAGCATGGGTCGAAAGTCGTTGATAAGGTCACTCTTGACCAAGTTTATGGTGGTGCCCGTGGTATCAAGGCTCTGGTTTGGGAGGGTTCCGTCCTCGATTCTGAGGAGGGTATTCGATTCCGTGGCAAGACCATTCCCGAGTGCCAAGAGCTTCTCCCCAAGGCACCCGGTGGCAAGGAGCCCCTTCCCGAAGGTACGATTTCATGCATCATCGCATGCCAACGGGTTGGATTTTTTCTCTAACGCGAAGCTCACTAGGTCTCTTCTGGCTTCTCCTGACGGGTGAGGTTCCTACGGAGCAGCAGGTTCGCGACCTGTCCGCCGAGTGGGCTGCTCGCTCAGACATTCCCAAGTTTGTTGAGGAGCTCATCGACCACTGCCCTACTGATCTGCACCCCATGGCCCAGTTCTCGCTTGCTGTCACTGCCCTCGAGCACACTTCCACCTTCGCCAAGGCCTATGCCAAGGGAGTCAACAAGAAGGACTACTGGGGCTACACCTTTGAGGACTCTATGGATCTCATTGCCAAGCTGCCCAACATTGCTTCCCGCATCTACCAGAACGTTTTCAAGGGTGGCAAGGTTGCGCCTATCCAGAAGGACAAGGATTACTCCTTCAACTTCGCCAACCAGCTGGGATTCGGCAACAACTCCGACTTTGTCGAGTTGCTTCGTCTCTACTTGACCATTCACACGGACCACGAGGGTGGTAACGTCTCCGCCCACACCACCCACCTTGTTGGCTCCGCCCTCAGCTCTCCTTTCCTCTCCCTGGCCGCTGGTCTCAACGGTCTCGCCGGACCCCTTCACGGCCTGGCTAACCAGGAGGTTCTGCTGTGGTTGACGGAGATGAAGAAGGTGGTTGGCGATGACCTTTCCGACAAGAACATCACCGACTATCTGTGGTCTACTCTCAACTCTGGTCGTGTTGTCCCCGGATACGGCCACGCTGTTCTCCGCAAGACCGATCCCCGATACATGGCCCAGCGCCAGTTCGGTCTCAGTACGTGAAGACGCCGTCCCCCCTCTTTTCTTTCTGATATCCAGATGATGAGAGTACTGACAAATTATCTCTCAGAGAACATGCCCGAGGACCCCATGTTCAAGCTCGTCAGCCAGGTGTACAAGATTGCCCCTGGTGTCCTGACTGAGCACGGAAAGACCAAGAACCCCTACCCCAACGTGGACGCCCACTCCGGCGTTCTCCTCCAGCACTACGGCTTGACCGAGGCCAGCTACTACACGGTGCTGTTTGGCGTGTCCCGTGCCATTGGTGTCCTTCCTCAGCTGATCATCGACCGTGCCGTCGGTGCTCCCATTGAGCGTCCCAAGTCCTTCTCCACCGACAAGTGGGCTGAGATTGTCAAGAAGCTGTAAAGAGAGCAGTCACACATTCCTCTTACATTTGACCCAACTCATTTTTTGAAAAACGAAGAAGAAAAAAAAGGAGGAAAATACGGTCAAGATGCAAATGAGCGGCGTGCGCGATTTTGCATGGATCCAGCGCAGGGTTAGGGTTGTTGGCGAGGCCCCCCTCCCCTCCCCCTAAAGGGGAAGTGAAAGGGTGGAAATAGAGATCGGGGCGTCGATCAGCAAACGCAATTGGCGCTAGACACTTGTACAATAAGCTTGGGAGCGTTATTTTTTCTTTGTCGTAAAAGTAATGATGATGCGAACCGATGAACAGCAAAAGCCAATGGACAGGGGGGGGGGTGCGGGTTCTGGCGAGGGGGTTGAGGCTCGTTCGCTTGTGCCTGGCCTGCCTCGGTCGTGCGTGAACATGCGTGGATCCCGGACGACGTCCGATGCCAATCAAAAGTCCCCTGCCGAATTTTCATGGGGACGGAGGTGCGCAGAAACGGGGCCTCTCAACAATCGAGAGGTTTTGGTTTTGCCGTGCGCAGGTGTTGAGCGCCCCAATTGGCTTTTTGGGCCGAATGAGTAAGCAGCCAAAGCAGCGAGCAAGAATCGCCTTACTTACTACTGCTAGTAGTAGTAGTACCTAGCACTCAGATACTAGTACGTAGTAGGTACTCGTAGCAGTAGAGTAGTAGTAAGCAGAAGACGGCCAACTACTACTACTAGTAGTAGTACTAAGTCCATTTGGAGTACTCGTCGCTACCTAGAGTACCAGTAGTAGCAAGCAAGCACACCCGCCGTCCCACACCAGCTCGGAGCTCGAAAATCCGCGCGTTTACTTCTAAACTTCTTACTCAGCAAACCACATCCGTCAGCTTGCCGTACCGCGACATTCATCCTTTCTTCTTCTTCTTCTTTCTCTCTTCCTCTCTCCCTCTCTCTTCTCTTTGCTGCTCCTGTCTCCCTTTGTATCTTCTCCCCCCCCCCTCCCCCCCGCTCCTTTGCGAAGAAGCACCCTAATCCCTTGGTCAGGGCCCCTTTCCGCCAATCCCACCGAATAAGCTATGGTTGCGACGTCCATTCAGTCCGCCCCCCTCGGGGAGCCCACGTTGGAGAAGAAGCCCATCAAGTTCTCCAACTTGCTCCTCGGTGCTGGCCTCAACATGTTCGAGGTCACCACCCTTGGCCAGCCTCTCGAGGTGGTCAAGACCACCATGGCTGCTCACCGCGGTGATGGCTTCACCACCGCTCTGGGTCGCATCTGGGCTCGCGGTGGTCCCCTGGGATGTTCGTTGATCATTTCTTTGCTCATCATCATCTTGCACAGCATCCCTGCTTTGCCCCTTCCACCCCCCGTTCCTTCTTCTTTCTCTTTCTTTTTTTCCCTTGTCCACCCCAAGCTTTCCGAATCGTCGGGGTTGTCCCCAAATAGCAAGTTTCGCATGCTGACCGCCCTCGCACAGTCTACCAAGGTCTGATCCCCTGGGCGTGGATTGAGGCGTCCACCAAGGGCGCTGTTCTCCTCTTCGTCGCATCCGAGGCCGAGTACTATGCCCGCGCGGCCGGCGCGTCCGAGTTCGGCGGTGGTATCCTCGGCGGTATCACCGGTGGTGTCGCCCAGGCCTATGCCACCATGGGTTTCTGCACGTGCATGAAGACGGTCGAAATCACCAAGCACAAGATGGCCGCTTCCGGCGTCGCACCCCAGTCCACCTTTGCCACCTTCATGGACATTTACCGCCGCGAAGGCATCAAGGGCATCAACAAGGGCGTCAACGCTGTTGCCATTCGGCAGATGACCAATTGGGGCAGTCGCTTCGGTCTCAGCCGTCTGGCCGAGGGATGGATCCGCTCCATCCGCGGCAAGTCCGACAAGGAGAAGCTGACTCCCTGGGAGAAGATTGTTGCCTCGGGTCTGGGCGGTGGCCTGAGTGCCTGGAACCAGCCCATCGAGGTGATTCGTGTTGAGATGCAGAGCAAAAAGGAGGACCCCAACCGGCCCAAGAAGATGACTGTCGGCAACACCTTCCGATACATCTACGCCAACAACGGCGTCAAGGGTCTGTACCGCGGTGTCGCCCCGCGAATCGGCCTCGGCGTCTGGCAGACCATCTGCATGGTCGCCTTCGGTGACATGTACGTCTCCCCCCTCGATCTAGTATCAATCTTGCATTTGCTAACCACATCCTTCCTCCCCCCAAAAAAAAACAACAGGGCCAAGACCTACGTTGAAAAGCTGACGGGCGACGCCCCGACAGGCAAGCATTAAGAGGCCGCTCCCCCCAAACACGAATCTGGAGAACAATAAGGGGAATAGAAAGAAGGTTGGGGAAGGGGGGGGGGTTGAGAGCGCTCTTCATGCCCACCATCTCCCTAGATCCCGCGACTACACCAGTTCTCCTTGAAAAAGAAGAAGAAGAAAAAAAACCCCCCCCCAATAAGTGAGGCAAATAGACCAGGACAACCCGACTGCACGGTTTCTGTGTGGCCCTATCCCTTTAAAAACAGTATCCCCTTAATAGTGGCCATAACCTTGTCCATGTAGCATTGTACTTTTTCATCCAGTGTAGAAGCCGTCTTTGTCTTCAAACGGCACTCCGAAGCTAAAACAAAAAAAAAAAGTTATATATAAAAACATGCATGAGAAGATAAGACGGACTGGATTATATCAGAATAGTCGCTCCCGCACAAGGAGCTCACCTCCTTTTTTTGCTTTAGCATCGTATCGTATTTATCATGAACACGGTCGCCGGCTCGATATGGCCGTTCGGCATCTTCCCCTCATCACGACAGGTATAATGCTCTTCTTGCACATCTAGCCCCTTCCCTCCACGCGAACAAATGCCCATCTATACACGACTTCAATTGCCTGCGCCTCAAAGGAAGAACATTCGGCTCCATGACTCGTTCATTAATCTGTGCTTATTTGTTTGTTTATTTTTACAGTGACCATGGACACGTTCAGTATCAAGGCCCAATGCTAAGTGGTAGATCTGCTCAACGGTGCGATATATGTACTGTCCGATGGGGGTATACAGTATATTGGATTTTACACTGGACCCCCCCCCCCTCCCCCCTGCGAGTGGGTGCTTTTTCTTCTTCTTGCCTTTTTTGTCGAGGCCGTTCGTTGTTCAGCTTTTTTCCCCCACTGTTTTCGGCACATCATTTTTTTTCAGCATCTCGGCACGCCCGCCATGTCTGGCTCTTCTTCTCTCCACTCGGCTACCTCTAGCGTGTCGAAAAGGGAGGGCATCTCCTCGTAGACGAGATTCCAGCCTTCTTCGCCATCGAGACTGAGCTGTGCCCCGCTGCGGGACAGCTCCTGCACGAGCGTCTCGGGGAGAGAGGCCACGTCCAGGTCCTTGGACACGTTGGATGCGTGCAAGTCCTCTGACGCCGGGGGCAGGTCGGAGGAATCCTTGAGTCTTCGGATGGCACGACGCCGAGGTTGGGTGCTGGCGTCTACGCAGCTCCGCTGGTTTCTTTCGAACTCAGGGAGTAGGGGCCCTTGCGGATCGAAATAGGCGTGTGCATCCGTGCGATAGAGCTGCGTCGTGGCGTACATGGCCCCCTGGACGGCTCCGATGACGGGGTTCCTGTGGAGGACGAGTTGGCAGGAAGCAAGGTATCTCTGTCGGGAATACTCGGCGATGGAAACTGCACCGAGACCAGGATTGGCGCCATCGGCATCCGCGCTGTTGCGCCGCGGCGGGGGCGGCGGCTCGGGATGTGGTGTAAATGGTTGAGGCCGCCGGACGCGGCGGTTGAGGCCCGGGAGGGTGGTGAAGTGAGAATCGAGGGCATCGCGCGCATCGACGGACAAAAGGAAGACGCGGCCCGTAGCATCGCCGACGGCGAGCTTGGAGTGGTCGGGCGAGAAGATGCCGCAGGATATGGGCCCAGGCGCCTCGAGGAGATTCCGCACAAAGGGTTGACGTCTCAGTCGGACGTTCCAAACTTTGACCAGACCGTCGCTGGAGCCAGTGTAGAAGCGATCCGCCGTGGTGCCCCACGCCGAGAACTTGATGCCCGTGTCTTCCCTTTCACGGTCGGCGGCGAAGTCGTCTATCGGATACCCGTGCTTCAGCACATGGATGGGCAGGTCGCCCTGTGCCGTGTCCCAGACATAGACGCGCCCATCTGTGCACGCGGCAGTGATGAAGGCGTGTCCGATAGAATTCGGCATGATCGTCAGTTCGTTGACGTCCGAGGCCGGGCAGTCAAGCTTTTGTATCTCGCTGTACGCGCCGCATCCCTTTTCTACACCCCACTGGAATATGTGAATGTTGGTGCGAGTCCCTTGCTCGACGATGAGACCCGATGGCGAGGTGGCCACGATGAAGCGAGGCAGGCTCGGATGCCACACGATTTCGAACACGTTGGCTGTCGTTGCTGTCATGACGGGCACCTGGGCTCTCCTCTCAGCATCCCAGAGAACAATCTCGCCCGAGTGAACCTTGTCCTCCGGGATGTCGCTGTCGTCGCTGCTAAGGCTGCGCGGCGAATAGCCGATAGCTAGTAGATGCCGCGTGCCTGGACATCGGCCCCATTGCATCGTGGCGGGGAAATAAGCCCACTTGTCGCATCGCCCCGCGTCATTTCGCGTGCAAGAAATGGTGTAGTACTGGCTGCTTTGTATGTTTTCCGGGTCGACAGTGTAGATTCGAATGGCTTCCACGGGGACATCGGCAGCTGTTGCGACATGTCCTGATCCGTCCTTGGCAGCGGCAACGAAGTTGACGTTGCCATCATGGTGCCATGTAGCCACGGCCCTCATGGAATTCTTGTCGGCCAACATGTCCCATACTTTGACCGTCTTGTCAAAACTAGATGTGTAGCCCCTGCCCGAGACAGCATCGTAGTCGGTTGACACAACTGACGAGTAAAGCCATGGGTCTTGGCTTTGACGCATTGCCTCGGTCGAGTTTTCTCCCCTCTCCACCACTGGTCTTGGAATTCTGTGATCGTCGAATGCCTGGAGGGTCCCTTTTGTCGTCGAGCACAATAGCAGGTTCCCGGGCTTGTTGTACTGCTGATTGTGAGCATCGGAATGAGCCGTGGTGCCGCATATGATGTTGCCGTTTGGCACCCAACTCATGGCCGTAATGTCGCCCGCGCAGTTGGTAAATTCCGCAATCACTGACAGGCCGTCTTCGTGACATATGCGAAATTGGTTCTGAAAGTTTTCATATTGTCGCGTCCGTCCAAAACCGGCATTACCTTCAAGCTCACGCGCCAAGAGCATCAACGAGACCCGGTTTGCATGGCGATTTTGACAACGAATTTCAGAGTCTGCCTTTTTTAGCGATAGCAAACGAGGACTTGCGGGCTGGACCGCATGCCCAGCTTTTATGTCTGCGCAGAAATTCCGAATGTCTTCCGCACTTCGTCCAGCAATGGCATCACCAATGATGGAGCTCACGTCGTATTTCCGTACCAGGTGAGCCAGGGCTTCTTCTGTTCTGGGTACGGGAGTCGATGTTGCATCCTCGAGTCTTTTGATAATATCAGCGATTTCGAGAGGTGTGAAGTCGGCATGATAGACGACCGGTAGCGGTACACAGTCCCGCAACGCGAGACGACCCTGCAGGCCGCGAGCGATGGCGTCGCGGGACTCGAACCTTGTATAAGGCTTTCGTTGCAGCTGGAACCACGTGCTGACAGCTGGCGAGGTATTCGTTTGTCGTTTTGCCAGCCGTCGAGGCTGTGTCCTCGGTCCAGAAGCCCGCGCGGGCGCGGCACCTAGCTTTGTTTGAACAGGATGTGGGGATAGTTGCTTCTTCGGCGAGGGTTGCGGTGCAACTCGAGGAGGTGTAGCAGGCGCTTTCGGCTGAGGCTTGGCAGGGCTCGTTGGGACCTTGTGTTCGTGTTTTTGGTTTTGGTAGTTCTGACCAGCCGATGCAAGTTAGCCCGGGGCTTTCAGACAAAAAGACGGAATCTGGTAGGCAAGAAAAAATGGAAGAAGAAGAAGAGGAGGATGAGGAGGAGGAGAAAGAGGAAGAAGAAGAAGAAGAGAGGAAAAGCCGCACAGGAAGAGTTGACAGCTGTTGAACCAACAATGCTGCGCGGGTCTCTATTTCAGTGGCTTCACGGGTTGACAGGACTCCGTTGGCAGCCTCGGCTCTGTGCAGGAAGGTCGTCGTTTTAAGCAATATCGTCACTGCCTGTTTGGCCGTGTAGAGAGTAAGTCCTCTCGTTTCCAAGCATCCGTTGTTGGCGAGGCAGCGAGTGATTCTTTGTCTCCATGTGCACGTACCTCAACCGCAATCCTGTCCACAGCATGCTGCTGCGGTGACAGTCGATCCACCGCCTTCACGACATGCGGCAACAAGAGCTGCTGAACAAACGCCTTTGCGGTCTCTGGCTCTTGAGCCAATTGCGGTCCAATTCGTCGTTTCTTGGTGGGGGGTTCATCGGGGACGATATTCAGGCACCTCTGCTTACTGGAATCTGGCGCATGCGATGTGATGATGACTGTGTCGTCGAGTGTCAGGTCTACCACTTTTTGTGACGCTGCGGTCATGGACGCGGTGATCATGGGGGTGAGTTCATAAAGTCAGACGGACCCCTTAGCTTTCTGCCGGGATTGTGCCTTTGACACTAGACACAACCCAAGACAGAAAAGCTGTTTCCAAAGAGAAGAAAAAAGAAGAAGAAGAAGAAGAAGAAAGAGAAAAGACGAGAAATCAAAAACCCTAGCTCGGAATGGCTTCAAAACCCAACGTCTTTAGATGAAGAGAGCGCGTGATATCATACGTTGCAGTCCCTGTTTCTGTTTCGCGTTTCGCGTAGAGATCAGGCAGGGAGTGGTGCAAGATATCCACGAAGTTACTAGTTGAATTGCGGGGCAAGTTAAAGAGACAAGTGGTTTACTAAGCCGGAATAACATAATTGCGACATCTAAGTTTCAAAGGGGAAGGGGGTTGGTCAGCCTCAAGTTAAAAAGTTCAACGATACAATGTATGGAAACCATATTAATCGAAACATCAGAGATCAATTGGCCAATGTTACGATTTTTTTGATGTCTCAGACGTACGCCTTACGGTCCACAGTCACCGCTGCGCAATTTGCCTTACAAAACAGGCATTGACGCCTATAAGGATCCTCCCAAACTATCTATACCTGGACAAAGCCAAGTACAAAACGGTCTTTTTTTTTTTTTTTTTTTTTGCAAATCAATTGAGTGAGTGATTTACAATTAAAACATTGTCAAACCCAAGTGAAAATAAGAGAGGAAAATGCCCCGTTGGCCTGTGGAAGACATTTATTGATATAGACGTCATTAACGGCATTGTTGTGAGCACCATTGTAGGCACCGTATTAGACATTATTGCAGACATTATTCTAGGCATTGTTGTCGACATTATTGTAGACGTTATTGTAGACATTATCGGCATTATTGCAGACATTGTTCCTAACATTGTTGTCGGCATTATTACACACTCATCTTGGACATTTTATCGTTATCGCAGACATTAACAACCAGCGCGCACACCGCCCCATCCATTCATTGCCTTCCTTTCCAAAGCCAGTTCGCCACTACTACTATGTACTACTATGTACACAGCAGCGCAAACCCTACAGGCCATAAGCTTCAATTTACAAACGTCCCCACCCCCAAACCCTGCCTATAAATCAGACATGCCGTAAGACATGACATGCGCACATACTTTTTTACATATATTATACTATATTAGCTATAATTCAAGAATACTAGCCCGGATGAATTGGGAAAAAAAATCAAACGAAAAATAGCACTAGCTTTTGTGCCCATATTTCTTCCCCTTTTGCCTTGCTGCCATTTTTGTCCGTCTTCCTACCCCGCTCTACTTTGTATATATATTTGCCGTCATTGGGGCCCATTGGACGGTTTTTAGTTTTTTAAAAAATGCGTGGTTTTTTTTTTTTTTTTTTTTTTTTTTACAGTTTAGCTAAACCGCTCGGTACGGCACTGTTGATTTTAGCGTACATGGCGTCGATCTCGGCGCGATACTTCTTGGCGACCTGGGGTCTCTTGATCTTGAGACTATTCGGGAAAGAAAAAGAAAAAAAACCATTAGCAAAACGCCGAAATGCGCATGGCAGACAAAAACAAAAGAAACACAGGCGACTCACGTGGGGGTCAGAAGCTCATTTTCAATGGTGAAAGGCTCCACGTCCAAGTAGACAGCTCGTACTTTTTCGAAACTGTTCAACTTGTGCTCGCGGCCGATTTTGTCGAGGATCTTGAGAAAGGCCAGCCGGACAATGGGATCACTGGCGGCCGCCTTCAAGTCGTTGACATCAGTGCTGACGGCGCGATCCAAGATTTTCGAAGCCCAGACGGGGAAATTTTCCGGGTCAATGCCAAAGATGGCCACGAGGGCAGATTCCTTGGCATCACCGTGCACATAGCCTATGTTGACAATATTGGTGTTTGCGGCGTAGATGTTTTCGAGGCGTTCGGGAGAGATGTACTCGCCCTGAGACAGCTTGAGGACGTTCTTCTTTCGGTCGATGATCTTGACCCGGCCCATCTTGTCGATTTCGCAGATGTCGCCGGTGTGGAACCAGCCGTCTGCCTCCAGGACCTTTTTCGTCTCCTCAGCGTCTTTGTGGTACCTTTGAAAGACGGCAGGACCCCGGACGAGCAGCTCGCCCCGGGGGTTGGGCTTGTCGTCGACGGTGTAATCGAACTCGGGGACGGATTCCAGGCACAGTTCAACGTCGCCCATTGGAGGTCCGATGTTGCCGGTGGTGAAGTCGCCCTTCAGCTGCACGGTACCCGTGGCGTACGTTTCCGTCATGCCCCAGCCCTGCTGGAAGTCGTTGGCGAAAGCGGCGCGGAGAAACTCCTGCACATCGGGGTCCAGCTGGGCACTGCCGCTGATCATGGTATGGACCTTGTCGAGGCCGACGGCGGCTCGCACCTTCTTGGTCCAGACCCTATCCCAGAAGAAGTGAGTGTTGGAGGCCTGACCAGGTGGAGCCTTCATGGCGGCCTTCTTGGAGTTGATGACATGCCGAGACAAAGCCCCGCGCACACCTTGGGCGTCAACAGTAGCGGTGCGGATGGCCGAGTTGAAACGGTTAAACAGGCGAGGGACAGAGATGAAGCCGGTGGGCTTGAGAATCTTCAAGTCATCTACCAACCCCACGACATCGCCTCGGAAGAAGCCAACAGAGGCGCCTTCTGAAAGGGCAATATGGTCGATGAGCCGGCCGTAAATGTGAGCGAGCGGCAGGTACGAGATGTGGACGTCTGATTCTTGGACGTGGCCGCCGAGACGGGCGGCTGCGTTGGCCGAGACGGCGTTCCCGTGAGTGAGCACAACGCCTTTGGGAGGGCCGGTGGTACCTGAAGTGTAGTTGATGGTTGCGATGTCGTCCCACGCAGCACTGCGGACGGGACGACCGGATTCGAGGCCAATCTTCTCAACCTCGGTCATGGAGTAAATCTTGATGCCATGGTGAGCTGCAAGCTCATTGAGCATATCAGCTTTGGATTGGCCGGGAAGCTCACCGCTATCCAGGGGATCCATGGAGACAATGATCTTCAGGCTGGGAACACGAGGGGCAAGCTTGATGAGCTTGGGGATGTGGGAGAGCGAGCAAACGACGCTGGCCAGCTCAGCATGATTGATGATGTACTCGGTGGCGTCCGGGCCGAGAGTCTCGTAAAGCGAAACGGTGTAGAGGGCTTGGGAGGAGGCTCCGAAATCTTGAGCATTGGGGCACAAAAAAAAAAAAAAAAAAGGGGGGGGGGGAGTTAAAGAAGGTGTGTTAGTAGACAATGCCCAATGTCGCCTGCTTGATACTGTTCTGTGCGCGTACCAGCAATCTGCCACTCGGGTCGGTTTTGTGACCAGACACCAATTCCGTACTTATCGTGAGGATAGTTGGCGCGCTTGTGAATCTCGACGAGACCAGCTCCAAAGTTGTTCCTTCGCTCAGCAACTTGGCCATACGTCATCCATTCGAAACTGTCACCCCAGGTCTGGGTGGTGGCATTCCACTTTCGGACACCCATGCACTTCTTGTTGGGTCGTTTGCGAGCAGAAGACTCGAACAGGTCATGCATAGAGCGGATGTCCGGGTCGTAAGTGGTCAGGAGATCTCTGTCGCGGAACCTCCAGCCCCTGTATATCGCGCTGCGACCCGGGCGCTCGGAACCGGGGAGAGGAACACCGTAGGGAGAGCCGGGCGGAGGAATCGCACCAAGCTCCATCTGGAGCGCAGCGGGATGCTGAGACGGGGCCATGATGTCGGACGTGTGAGGCTCGGGAGGGTTCCCTGACCGACTGGGACTGGCGAGAGGAGGCGAGACGGCAGATCGGAGGGCGATTCCGAGATGCGAGATGCGAGATGCGAGATGCGGGATGCGAGATGTGGGATGTGGGATACGAGATGCGATCGGAACGGGTTGTGGGCAGAGGAGAGGCCGGCCGAGGAGGAAGGGTGAAGGGAGGAAAGGGGGACCAAAGGCGATGTCTGGGGTAAGATCCGGGCAAGTCAAAAGGCCAAATAATCGCTGGGCAACGGCTGGACGCTTGGTGGATGGAGGTTAGCTAGTCCGACTGTCCGCGCGAATGCTTGATGGGGGCATGACGCCGGCCGCACAAGACAAGACGGGGTCGTCAAGTTATGCGAGTCGGTCGTGGCTTTGACGCTTGGAGAAGTGAGGCCGAGGTCCAGGTGGTGTTGCCTCGGCAGGAGCAGCCCTAGATCTGCCAGTTGTTCAACGGCTGCGAGAGGCCAGCATCATCCAAGGGGCTGCAGGTGGGGGCCAGAGGCCAAGAAGCCAAATATGGCCGAGGTAACTAATCCAGGACCTGGTATGCACGGTACGCCGGCCTTGGGCCCACAGTTCGTTCCTCTTGTTGTTGTTGTGAGGGTGGCGCAGCAGCAAAGTCTCGAGATCGTACCAGATACCTACTCCTTGCATGTGACGACTCGCGGGCGCCACAACGTTGTTTTCCAGCAATGCAATAATAACCCTACCACGCTGCCCTAGCACGTCTACTACTAGTACTACTACTAAGTGGTAGTAGTAGTAGTACCAAGAGTGCTACTACTAGTAGTAGTAGTACTATCTTGGTACTATCTAGTACCAGTACTTACCAAGTACTACCAAGTACTATACACACAGACGTGAGACAAGAAAAGCATGAGTGGCTCGGTTGTGAACGCAAATCTCGGCGGCCCACAGCTCTTCACCAGCGCACGGGGGGAGCTTTGGGAAGCTTATCTGCCCATTTCCCATTTCCCTGGTCGATGTTGATTCTCACCTGTCTGTCTGTCGTGGACTGGATTGCTGAGCGCCATACGTGGTCAGGTTCGCGTCTATTTGTTGACAAACGAATGTCGGCCAAGGTTCCACTGGGTTTCAGGGAAGGTTGCAATGGCAAAATGGTGATGATACCGGCATCTGTGCCGTCCTGGATGGTCCCTCGATTCAATTGTCTCTGGTCCCGCGGGGGGGGGGGAAAGGGAAGGGGGAAGAGGGGGGGGGGGGGGGGGTAGGGTATCGTTGCAGCGCATATCTATAGCTGCCACTCAGTTCGATGCGCTCTTGGACATCGTCACTCCCCTCAATGCCGCTTGGATAGCAATGATCCTCTGCCCATCATGAGTCGACTCACCACCATTGCCCTTCGGGTGCTGCAGGGTCTCCTGGCTGCGGGCAACCTCGGCCTCTCTGCCTACGGTGCGTCATGGTCGGCGGCATATCAATAATGCCCCAATCCCATGATGCTCGAAATCCGAAATGAAGCTGACCCGGTTTCAGTCGTGGACTGGTACCGCGTGAAAACACCACAGCCTCCCCCCAGCTCGGCCGACTTTTTTCTCTTCGCCTCCATCATGTCCGTCCTGTCGATTCTGTACCTGGAACTCAGTCCCCGATTCTTGCACCGGCTCGCCCGGCCGTATTTGTTCATCACGGTCGAGGGGCTCAATAGTGTCTTGTATTTTGCTGGCTTCATTGCCTTTGCGATATTTGGGCGCAGCCTGACGTTCTGCAAAGGCGTAGTGTGCAGCGCCACTCGAGGCGATTGCGTCCTGGCCGCCGGTGCCTTTTGCGCGTGGATTGCATCAACCATTCTCGCGGCCAAGAAAATTATTATCGGAGAGGCCGAGATGCGGAAAAAGCCCACGCAGGCGGCGACACAGATGAGAGACGTTTGATGCGATGGCATATCCCGCCGGCCTCAGCCGGCCTCTTTCATCTCTTTGAGTCGGCCACAAAACGCCACGTTGGGATGCGATGGGAAACAAACGACGGCAGCTTGAGGGAGACACCAGGAGGGAGGAGGGGCATCGGCTTCTTTTCTTTTCTTTCTTTCTTTCTTCTTCTTTTTTTTTTTTGTGTGTGTGTGTGTGTGTGTGTGCGTGCGTGCGTGTGTCTTTATCAGTTTCGTCCGGACAAACGACAAGCGGTAGATAATGAGTAACGGACGGTATACACATGCTCGTGTATGATATCGTGTGTGTATCGGTCCGAGGCGGCAAGGCGGCGGGCCACTCTGACGCCATCTTATGTGATGATGTCCTTTTGCCGAGAGCGAACTGGATACCGGATACCGGTCGGATCTCAATCATGACGTGCTCATCTCCCCCCCCCCCCCCCCCCAATTGTCCAATTGTCCAAAATCCACGAGCCCTGCCCCGCGTGGGCTTTTGTGGCTTTTTATCCGCACTATGTGGAGGAGGGGGAGGGGTAGCTGTTCAGCTCCTCCGACAATCGCAAACATTAAACAACAGGATGGCAAGCCTTGGGTTTGTTTATGGTTTGCGTGACGAGCACCCGCGATAACGCCATTTGCCTGCCTGCTGCTGCAAGGTTACTCTTGGCATGATGTGCTGACAAGTCTGTTTTGTTTTCCCCTTTCCTTTCAAGAACCAATAAATCCGAGCATTGATACCGGATTCGTCCTTTTCTTCTTATTTTAGTCGTCTCTCTGCCTTCGTCTCGTCCAACCTTCGCCCCCCATCCCCTCAACAAAGAATCCTTTTTTTTTTCTCCCTGTCTCTCTCTCTCTCACACGGCCAAAGCTGTCTTCATAGTGATTGGATTGGACTGAAAAAAAAAAAAATGTCCGACTTAAGCAAGAATTTCGAGACTCTTCAGCTCCATGCTGGGTGAGTGTGTGTTTGTGGCTAGCTCGCACGAAATTGTGTCGCGGTGGGCTGACTGTTGAACTTTGTGTTGTAGCCAGGAGCCTGATCCGACTACGAAGTCGAGAGCTGTGCCGATCTATGCGACTACTGTGAGAGAAGAAGAAGAAGAAGAAGAAGAAGAAGAAGAAGAAGAAGAAGAAGAAGAAGAAGAATCGAACCCCCCTCGCATGGCTGGCGGCTGACCATTGCAGAGCTTCACATTCGATGATTCAGCTCACGGCGCGAGGCTCTTTGGCCTCAAGGAATTCGGCAACATTTACAGTAGGATCATGAATGTAAGGGAGCACTCAGCTGCATCTTCTTCTGCTTATTCTTCTTCAATGGGGGAAGAAAATGCTGCCAACGAACAAGACAAAAGAAAAACAACCATCAGAATAGCTAACTCTCGGCTCCCATCCTCCTCCTCGACTTGATTTCCTCGCAGCCCACAGTCGACGTCTTTGAGAAACGTATTGCCGCCCTCGAAGGAGGAGTCGCTGCCCTCGCTGCCTCGTCCGGTCAAGGAGCACAGTTCATTGCCATCAGCACGCTTGCCCATGCTGGCGACAACATCGTGTCCACATCTAACCTGTACGGAGGCACATACAACCAGTTCAAGGTCTTCCTTCCTCGTCTAGGCATCAATACCAAGTTTGTTGATGTGGACAAGCTCGATCAAATCGCGGCCGCCATCGATGACAATACCAAAGCTGTCTACGTGGAGAGCATCGGAAACCCGAGCTACAACGTGCCTGATCTCGAGGCCATCGCCAAGGTCGCCCACGAGAAGGGCGTGCCGCTGGTGGTGGATAATACCTTCGGAGCAGGCGGCTACTTCATCCGTCCTATCGACCACGGGGCCGATATCGTGGTTCACTCTGCTACCAAGTGGATCGGCGGACACGGCACCACCATTGGCGGCGTCATTGTCGACGCGGGAAAGTTCGACTGGGGCAAGAACGGCAAGAGATTTCCGCAGTTCGTCGAGCCCTCAGAGGGCTACCATGGTCTTAAGTTCTTCGAGACCTTTGGAAACATCGCCTTCATTATCCGCGCACGAGTCGAGATCCTGCGAGATCTCGGGGCTACGCTAAACCCCTTTGCCGCGCAGCAGCTACTCCTGGGCATCGAGACTCTGAGCCTGCGCGCCGAGAGACATGCCCAGAACGCGCTGGCTCTGGCCAAATACCTCGAGAATAGCTCCTATGTGTCCTGGGTCAAATACCCCGGGCTGGAGAGCCACCCTCGCCACGAGGTGGCCAAGAGGTATCTCAAGAGGGGTTACGGTGGTGTGTTGAGCTTCGGCGTCAAGGGTGGTGGCGCGGCCGGCAGTCGGATTGTAGATGGGTTCAAGCTCATCTCCAACCTGGCCAATGTTGGCGATGCCAAGACTCTGGCTATTCAGTACGTCTGTTCCCTCATAACACTCCCCCTCCCCCCCTTGGTCTCTCTTGGGGTTTTATGTGTGCAGAGCGAACAAGACTTCGCACGACGGACTCTTACTGATTTCTGATGCAACAGTCCGTGGACCACGACGCACGAACAGCTTACGGATGAGGAAAAGAACAGTTCTGGCGTCACCGAGGTAAGACTCGGATGTTTTCTTCTAGTAGAAAAAAAAAACCCCCTTCCCATTCCCTCCTTCCTATGGATTTTTTTTAAAAGAAAAATCAAGAAAAAGAGAGAGAGAAGTGGAGGTGGGACGACGCCGCGATGAATACTCAGCTAACGTTCTTGTCCCGCCAGGATCTGATTCGAATCTCGGTCGGTATCGAGCATATTGATGACATCATCGCCGACTTTGAGCAGTCGTTTAAGGCGGCGGAGGCTGCGACTAAGTCATGAACTCGAAGGAAAGAGAGAGTGTGTGTTGCGATGGGTAGAGACTGCAGAAAATTGCCCAAGCGAGCAAGATCTGTCATAGATGGAGCTATACCAAAGCTGTATATAAAAATCCATAATATCTATAGTAACTCCAGAACAAAAAAAAAAAAAAAAAAAGTCAACTCTGTATCAGCTGATAGAAGGCCGATGCTGGTGCTTGAGCGTACTATGTACAAAGAGAAAAAAAAAACCCAACAAGGATATCTTTCTCACTCGTGTATATTACTACTACGTAGTATGTAGTTGGATAAGACAACTCCGCCCTCTTGCCTCTTGGGCCATGTACTACTACTACTACTTAGTAGTACATAGTGCTTTTGTATACTACGTACTAATGTACAGTCACACATGACTGACACAATTGGTCGATGTCCCCCCACCCTTCCGACCGAACCGGGTACGCCCGTCCGACCAACCAACCGACAAACCCCAACCGGCCATCAACACCGACGCAAAAACGAAAACATCGCCAAAAAAAAAAAACCAAGGAAAAGAAGAAAAGAAAGAAGGGCCCGCCGGGAAGAACCGCCCGCCATGCATCTCCCCCTCCTCCTCGCCGGCCTCACCCCCCTCCCGCTCGCAGCCTACGCAGCCTCCCTGACCATCTACCTCCCCGCGACGCCCAACCCGCTCACGCTCCCGCCCTCCACGCACGCCACCCTCTCGGCCCTGTCCAAGCACCACTCGGCGCCGCTCTCCTCCCTCCACAGCTTCGTCTTCCACAACGTCACGCCCGGCTCCTACCTCGCCGACGTGCACTGCCCGACCGACGGGTTCCGCCCGCTCCGCGTGGACGTCACGCGCGGCGAGGACGGCCTCGAGACCGTGCACGCCTGGGACACCTTCCGCGGCAACGAGTGGGCGAACAAGGGCGAGGCCGTCGTCGTCCGCCCCGGCAACGGCATAGAGGTCAAGAGCCTGGGCAGGAAGATTTACTTTGTCGACAGACCATCTTGTAGGTGCAGCTGGGGCGCCGACGCCGAGAGGAAACGACTTTCGCCTCCGCTGTCCGCCGCCAAAACAAAACAAGAAAGAAAGAAAGAACCTTGCGCTCCTTTGCTGACGAGATCGCAGTCTCCGTATTGGCCATTTTGAAAAACCCCATGATCCTTATGGGCCTGGTCAGCATGGTCATCTTTATAGGCATGCCGAAGCTAGTCGATAGCAGTAGGTTCCCCCTTCCGTCGTCCTGCTCTCCTCTCTCTCCCTCACACTCTCTTCCCTCCATCTCTCCACCTCTCTCTTCTCTACCCCCCCCCCCCCCTCTTTATGAAAACACACAAGATGAGAAATCCCCCCGTTTTTTAACAAAAACAAAACCAGTGGACCCCGAAACAAAAGCCGACTTCGAGGCCTCCCAGCGCAGCAGCCCCCTCAACGCCGTCATGGGCGGCGCAGCATCCCAGCAGCAGAATCCCCTCGGCGGCTTCGACATGGCAGCCTACCTCGCCGGGTCGGGCAAGAAGGACGGCCCCGTCGTCGCGCAGGGGACCCCTACGGACGAGAAGCCTCAAAGACGGAAGAGATGATGTGGCGTGAGGCCGCGGGGGGGGGGGATAATGCCTCTTTTTTTTCTTTCTTTTTTTTTTGTTCTACATGTTCCGCGTGGGCGGTATAGACGATGCTCATTTGGGGGGATAGAATCAGATAATGGGCGTCTTTGTTGCTTTTTATGTATTTTTGTTCCTTTATGCATTTGGTATGGCTCGACGTCTCGCGGGGATCTGATCGTCCTTTCATATATCTGCTCGGCTGCGCAGTCGGGTCTCGTGTGCACAATGTCATTTTGACTGCGAGCTAGCAAGAGCATGGTTTTTCAAACGCCTTGTCCGAGAGCCAGCCGCAAGTTCCGCTACAAGACAAGAAAAGAAAAGATATCAAAAGCACATCTTGTACCCATGAACCAGGTACACGACCCCACAAAGTCCTCACAGCAAAAGCAAGAAAAGTAGTAAAAAAAAAAAAAAAAAAAAAAAAAAAAGTGCTGAAAACACGTTTCACATGCATTCTTCAACCAACTATGTGCCCTACGTCCCATCACGAAGTTTTAAAAAAAAGAGGAGGTTTTTTTTTTTAAAAAAAAAAAAAAGAAAAGAAAAGAAACTCGTAACAAATAGAAAAACGTAAACACATTGCTTCACGATAAAGCTCTTTCTCTTGCCTGCCCCATCTCCTCCTCCTAAAAAAAAAAAAACGTCTCAAAAGTCACCGCCAAAGTCACCGCCATCGTCGTATCCTCCTCCGTATCCATCATCTCGTGCGTCCTCTGTGAAAAATAGCGGGTAAGTCAGCTTTCTCATCTCGGTATCGACGGTAAACAGAGATAAAATCGTATATATGTATACATGTATGCACATATATAGATATAACTCACCGTATCCCTCCATGTACTCGCTCTGGTCATGGTCGTGAATGGCATCGGCGATCAATGCGCCGCCCAGCACGCCGGCGCCAAGGCCCAGCGCACCGCCGGCGAGACCCATCCCCATGCCACCTCCCATGCCGGGCTTCCTGCCCTGAGCCTGCTGCTGCTGCTGCTGGGGATACCCGCCGGCGCCGTAGCCGCCCGGGCCGCCGTATCCCGGCTGGCCGTACCCCTGCTGGGGATACCCGCCGTAACCGCCGCCGCCCATGGGAGGAGGGCCCTGCTGGGGGTATCCGCCATACTGCTGAGGAGGCGGCGTCGAGTAGTAGTTCTGCTGCGGCTGGGGAGAGTATCCGCCGTACTGCTGCTGCTGCTGCTGCTGCTGCTGGGGGTTCTTGCCCTTGCCGAACAACTTGCCCAGGATGCCGCCGGGGACTTTGCCCTTTGACCCGTCGCGGGGCGGTAGATTTGACGGGAACTGCTGCTCCGACGACTGCTGGCCGCCGGGATAGCTCTGGACGTAGGAATCGGCGGCGCCGCCGGTGCCGTAGCCGGCAGGTGGCGCGGGGCCGCCGCGAGCCTTCGCGTCCTCCTCGGCCTGCAGCTTGGCCGCCAGCTTGGCGTCCTCGTCCTCGCTCGCGCCCCCGTGCGGCACCGTCCCCGTCTTGTCATCCGTCGGGTTCTCGTACGGATTCTTCTTCGTATCCGCCACCACGGGCGCCGTCTTCCCCGCCTCGTAGCCTGGCGGAGGCTCAGCGGGGGCGCTCTCGTCCACGGGAAATACGGGCGCCGTTGGCTTCTCCCATTGCGATTTTTTCGTGTACACGTTTACGTAGAACCTGATGATGGGGGGGGGGGAGGGGGACGTTTTCTCAGCAAAGACGTAGAAGAGGTAGACGAGTGCGCAGATTTGCTTTGAAAGGGAAAAAAGCATACCACTCCTTGTACTGTTCGTTCCAGCGCGCCACCCACCCAGCCGGGACTTCCGGTGCCTTGGGAGGGGGCGCCCCCGCGGGCGGTGCGTAGTCGTCCATGTGAGACATTCAAATATATGTGTACGGTGTGTGACGGGACACTCGCTCCTCGTGGCGGTGGTGTTGTCCCTGATACTCTGTTCGTCTTTCCCTTTCCCCCTCGTCAAAGAAAAGAGAGAGAAAAAAAAAGGAAAACACAACCCCTCTCGAAAACAAACCAAAGAAAGAGCACGCCCGTTGGTCGACGACAAAGGGGGGGGGGGGGGGTGTTCCAGGCTCGAGCTCAGCTTAGCTCTTCTTGGCGTAGAACACGAGAATGGAGAACGGCAGTGTGGCGAGAAACGATGAGCGGGAAAAAAAAAAAAAAAAAAAAAAGAGGTAGAGAGGGATAGGAGAGGCTTTTCTAGGGAGGAGAAAATAAAAAGTCGCTGAGGGATTTTTTTTCCATATACATATATATATATATACTGGTGGGAGAGGACCAACAAGATAGATGAATCAGAGACAAGTTGTCTTCCTTGTTCTCCAGAGAAGCCGGTGGCACGGGCACGAGCGCCGAGGAACGGGCTGCGTGGTTTTGCACAGCCCCTTTTCGTGCCGGGCGTGCACAGCCACCTTTCGGATTGGGCGAGGAGCGGCTTACCTTACGTACGTACTTGCGTAGTAGCAGTAGCAACCAACGTCTCTCTAGCTCAAACTCTCTCTCTCTCCCTGTGTGTGTGTATGTGTATATGTGTTATCTTTTTTTTCTCTTTTTTCTCTTTTTTTTTTCTCTCCCCCCCCCCGTTCTCTTCCTGTCTACTCCCGTCTGTCCGTCGGTGAATACCCAGTACCCACAATTAATTAGTAACTATACTTATACCTAGGTACAGTAACGGAGGCCGTCTCGCCACCCGCCCCCGACCTTTCCGACCGACCTCCGAGCATCGTTGTGCCCAGCCAGCCAAGCCACACCTGTGAAAAACAAAACCCGCGGCTCCGGCGCATAATCGGCGTCAAAAAAAGGTTGTAAAAGGTGTCCAGAGATTTCGCCGTGGTTTCCATTTCCCCTTCCCTTCCCTTCCCTTCCCTTCCCTTCCCTTCCCTTCCATTACTCTTCTTTTCTTTCCTTTCCTTTCCTTCCCTTGTCTTGCCCTTCCCCATTAGTTTCAGTATTATCTCTTATCTGCCTTTCTTTCCTTCACATGGCCGCATCCTCCAGCCGAAACGTATCCGCCAGCTCGGGAAACGCCCTCGCAAACGCCTCCCCCAGCGTCCAGTTGTCAATGTTGCGCATGTGTCTTTCGAAGACGGGATTGATGATGACTTGGTCACCGTCCGGCAACATCAGCAGCGCATCGGTCTCCTCGTAGGGCCAGCTCACCCGCAGCGTCGTGGTGTACGGTATGAAGAACTGCTCCAGCTCGTACTGCCCCGGCTGGGACATGCACAGCACGGCCAGGCGCTCTCGCATCGCCGGAAAGGGAACGTAGTCGATCCAGGCCGCGTGCGCGTAGTCCATCTGCGCCTGCCGGGGCGTCATCCACTCGGGCAGCCGCTCGTAGTTGTCGCGGGTCGGCGATATCTGCCAGCGCATGACGAGGAACATGACGTAGAGGACGGCCACGCGCTCCGGGAGGCGCGATATGTCGGGGAACCGCGCCAGGATGTCGGTGAAAATCTTGGAGAGTGGGTGGCTGTACGCGCTGTTGGTCGGGTTGAGGAGCGAGGAGACGGACGGGTACCGCGGGCCGATGACTTGGTCCACCGACAGACCTTCGGCTATGCGCTGGCGGCGCTCGCTGAGGAAATTGAGGAGGATCGTGTCCAGAGGACACGTCGGCTCGGTGTTCCTGATGGACAGAGAGCATAAGGGCACGTCGTGCGCCGCGGTACTGCAATGGCCCGGGTCGGGGGTCGCTTGTTGGTCGAGGCCGCTGTACTCTGTTGGCTGAGACACGAAAGGAGGCGCCCACGGCTCCCCTCCACCGTCGTCGCCGCCGTCGCCGACTGCTTGGAGTGCTATCCCGTCATGTTTCATCGGAACATGCCGATACTGCGGCGTGTCCTGGGCCCCATGCCACGCCGCCTGCACTCGGTTCACCAGTTGGCCAGGCCGCAGCAGAAAGTCCAGCCCGAGCCTATCCCCGCCCATGCTGAGACCCTGCAGCTGTGGCACGGCCGCGTCCGGACAAGCCTGTGGTGACGATGTGCTGTGAGACGCGGCCCGTCCCTGCGAGATGCTTTGTTGGGAGAGGGACGGGCTTGCTGCAGCAGCAGGGAACACGGAGGATGTCGCCGGTGGGTTTGGTGCTGCAGAAGAATTCGGTCGGGATACCTCGCCGGCGGCTATGCCACGAAACAAACAAGGTCAGCTCCTACGCAGCCAGCACGCCAAGGCTCATTTTGGGCGCAAATGAGAACCACCGAGTACCATCACATACGAGTATTCATCATTACAAGTGCGTATCACACAACGAGGCGCGGGGAAGAGAGAAAGACAAGAGAAAGAAGGTGGGAAAAAAAAAAACACACACCTGGGCCGACAAGAGGCTGCAGCAGACTCATTATCGTCGCGAGCTGCCTCTTTATATCGGCGTTCTCCCGATCGACCGCCTCTTTGGCTCGCACCACAGCCTGAAGCTCTTGGTAAGGTTTTTGATTCGTGAGTTCCTCAATCCGTCGTTCGAGTGCATCGATCTGCCTCCTCGTTCTCTCTCGAATGGCACGTTGTGCTTCTCGGTCTGTGTTCTCCACCATATCATGTTTTTTTCACGTCAGCCCGGCCCCGGCCCCTGGTTTTTTTTTTTTTTTTTTTTTTTTTTTTTCCAAGCAACAACGACGTACCGTTGGCCCTTTTTTTCGCCAGCTGTTCTGGCGTCAGGTTTGCGACACCGCGGTTCGTCTTGCCCTTTGTTATCTTGCTCACCCCGGCCGTGGCGGCACCGGGTGCGCGCTCTCGACGGACATCATTGCCGCCGGTGCTGCTGCTGCCGCCGGCCGGAGTGCTGGACGCGGAGGATCCGGCTTCTGGACTATTTGCGAAGTCACTGCACGCCGACGCCATGGCGGCAGCCGACGACGCCCGGAAGACGCCCTCCGGATGGGACCGAAGAGCAGGCGCCGCCTCTTGCTCCGGGAGGCCAACCCGCTGGAATGGCAGAGCCAACCCAACTGCCTGCCTATCGACCGACCGACCGACCGAGGACGGAGACCGGAACCCTTGCTCTGCAAGGCGCCTTGTACCCCCAAGACCAGGGAGGGAGGGAGACGCAGTCTTGAATCCGCGCAGTCAGAGTTGCCACCGTGGCACGAGACGATACATGATGGAAGGCGGGCATGGACCACGGAATCACGGATGAATGCGAAAAGCATCAGAGGAATCATTTAGCCTGCGTCCTCGAATCATGGGCGTGGATGGGCCTCGACAATGCCCGGTCCATTTCCGTCCACCACAGGAACGAAACAGAGAGAGAGAGAGAGGGTGGAGGGGGAGGGGAAAAGACCGCAACTGGACCATGAATGCTTGCCTGCCGGAGCAAATCCCGCCAGGAAAGAGATGGAACGGACATTTCGGCGAGTCCCTACTTCAGAGGGGGGAAATCGATGTATCTTGTCAAAAAAAAAAAAAAAAAAAAAAAAAAAAAAAAAAAGGACCATCGGGCTTCGTCCGAAACAAAGCAACCCCACCTGGAGAACCCTGCCCCACACTCACTTCACACTTCCTCACGTCATTGCCACAACCCGACCCCAGCTCAGAAAAGAAAAAAAAGAAAAAGAAAACCACCAAATCAGCTTCATTCCATCCATCCATCCATCCATCCATCCATCCATCCATCCATCCAGAAGCCCCATCCCGCAAAAACAACAAACCATGCAATCGTCATCCTCGCGCGCCCGCCTCCGCCGCACATTCCGCTACCCCGACGACACTTCCATTCCCGAAACCCTCGACGAACAAGGTGCCATTCTCCCGCGATGACCCGAGCGAAACAAAACATGACGAGGGGGGGCAAAAAAAAAGAAAAAGAATAGAAAAGAATAAAAAAAAAAAAAAGAAGAAGAAGCACGCTGACGACAGGAAAACAACGTCTCTCTCTATAAAAGAGCAAGAATCCCTCATTGCCGACCTCTCCGCCCAAAACGCCCTCCAAAACCACCTCTTCGCCCGCTTCCTCCTCGTTCTGCCCCTCGCCACCACAATCCCCTACCTCCCGTTGCTGTTCCGACCCCGCGACGCCACCATCGCCGTCCTGTCGCTCACCTCCCTCCTTTCGACGGCGTACCTTCTCTTCAGACTCCCCCCCGGCGCGACGGGCCTGGGATCGCTTGACGCCTGGATCAGCCGGGGAGCCACGCACGCCCAGCTGGAGGGACAGGCGAGGCGGCTGCGGGAGGGGAGGGACCGCGACCCGTCGCCGCTCGAGACTTATCTGCCGTATCTGAATACCCTCCTGGTCGTTGTGCTTGCCATGATGGGCCTGGCGACCGGCCGCGGTAGCGGAAGCTTTGCGTGGATAGGCGTCGGCAACTTGCCGGGCATTGTCTACCTGGTTGTCTTGTTGGCAAAGGTGGTTATGGCTGACGTGGATCCCGAGAGGGAACTGTCTCCGTTGAAATACATGTATCGAGGAGCGTGATTCCTTGGAAACTGGGTCCTTGTCCGACCAAAGAGCCTATCATTACGCCACCAGCACTGAAATGTCCATTTCTTTTTTTTTCCCCTTCTTTTAAGCCTCGGTACGCCCCTCGTGCAATCATCCTGTTATGCGTTATGAGTAAGATACCATCACCAGAATATCCTATATATAGCCTCACTTGCGACTGTTGTATAATCTCATTCATGTACCTTTTCCCACCTAAACATGTCCAGAAAAAAAAAACCATCATGGCCATGATGATAACAATAGCCAAAAATCGTATCCTCACTGTGCCCGAAATTGCTAGCTCCGTGCTCTGTGTCCCGTAAAAAGCTCACACCATCCTATCGTCATCCTTCATTCGCCTCGTGATAATGCTACTACATGTCTATGGAATCATTGAACCGTAAGATGCCGTGGTTTCTCAAAACGCCATCTACACCATTGGGCGAGCGCGGGAACAAGTCTTTCCTGGAGTTTGCGCCGTCGGAATCTGTTGACTTGTCCGTCACCAGAGCTAGACCCTGGGATTTTATAGCATCAACAAGAGCAGGTATCATGTCCTATCGCAGCAGTCAGCCTCCTCGCGTTTGGGTTCCAGGAGAAGGAATTTTCACACTCACCAAAAGCCCAGAATAACAAATTAGCCCCATGAAATTGTTGCTCTGCGCGACCCGAACAACTTCCTTGATCGACACGCTGCGCCGTCCGCTCATATGCGTCGTGTTCGGCTCGCTGGCAGCTTCCCGGCCGAGATCGTTGCACAAGAATACCGGGAAGTGAGGTTGTTTCCAGTTGAGCGCAGTACACAGACGGGAATTGTAGCTGCTAAATACCATGGAGCGAGCCACATCGAGGGACTGGAACTGAGCTCGCTGCGAACGAGCATGGTCAAACACAACGGTCAAAATGGCATCGACGAAGGTATTGACGTCCAGTGCCGGCCCAAGCGCCAGCATCTTTTCCTCCTCTTGTGACGGGTACAGAATTTGCAAGTTGACGTTGACTCCGTGGGGCAAGATTGCCAGGGCATCCTTGAGTGTCACGCCAGCCGTGGTCAGGATCCGGTATATTTCCGGCATGTTATCAGCAGATGCGGACACGAGCTCGCGGAACTGCGCACGGCTGGCATGTTGACATGTCACCGCCTCGAACTGTTGCAGTGATAGCCGACAGAGCGGAATGTCGAGCCCGCCACAGTTGATTGTCCACTGCGGCCATATGACCGGTACCCCATCGCTGGTGTATTGCACAAAGATTCGCACGTAATCGCCCGACAGGCTGGAGCCCGTGACAACCGCATTTGTCGGCTGAGGGTCGAGTTGGCTGGTTGCCTTCCAGTACGTATCAAAGTCTGTAACTTCCAGCGGCTGTCCCTTGAAAGGTTGGATGACCTGCGTGCTGAAGCTGATCTGGCCAATCGCTCTCAGACGCGGATCGAACAAGGGCAAGCAGCATTTGGAAATACCCCCCTGCTGGATCTTGAAGGCGCTTGGAAGCAGCATAGTCTTGGCAATGATCTTGGTGCCAAAGGCAGGAAAGACGTCAAAATCAAGGGAAAACGTGTCGAGGCTGTCAACCTGGAAAGACACCATGCGCGTGTCGTCTTGAAAAGGTAGAATGATGTTCTGAAGGCTGTGATCGAGCTTGGAGGAGATGGTGAGCCGGGCTGCGGGATATTTGCCATTGTGAAAGAAAACGAGCGGCTGTTCATGGGTGTCGTCGAAGCCTATCTGAACAACGGTCTTGGTGTCGAGGAAGTTGTGTCCGTAGCGGCGAAGCGGAATGATGGGTGGCGGCAGCTGGAGGACCGGGATCGCGTCGGGATCCAGTGACAGGGGAGCCGGGCCACTACTGCTGATCATGGGCCCAAGTGATGGCTGGGGGATGAGAGGACTCGTTCGGATACGCGTGTTGAAGGGGGTGAGCAGCTTCATGCACTCGAGATGACCCTCCCAAGCGGCGTAGTATATGGCTGGGAGATCCTTTTCGTCGACAATGTTGACGTCCACGCCCATTTTCAGCAGCGCCTGTAGGCAGTCCACGTTGCCTTCGCTCGCAGCATGGACGAGGGGCGTCCATCCGTAGAGCTTATCGACTTGGTCGAGATCGGCACCGTACTGTTTCAGGAGTAGCAGTAGCTCCGACGTCCTTCCAGATCGGACCACTAAATGCTGAGGGTAGAGGCCCTCGGCATCGGGCAGAATCTTGGCCCCGTGTTTCAAAAGCAGCTCGACAATCGCCTCGGAACCATGCTCACAGGCCAAGTTGAGAGGGACATGGTCCGATTCAGAAACCGGGTCTATTCTTGCTGATCGTGCCAGCAGGCGCTGGATGCAACCAAGGTGGCGGTTTTTGATACAGTGAATAAGCGGGGTGAAGTTGTCGTGATCGATCAGATTAATCGTCGCAGTGTCGGCTAGACGTTGATGTGAGTCATTTTACATACAAGGAGAATCAAAGAAAAAGAAAGAAAAAGAAAGAAAAAGAAAGAAAAAGAAAGAGAAAGAAAGAGAAAGAAAGAGAAAGAAAGAGAAAGAAAGAGAAAGAAAGAGAAAGAAAGAGAAAGAAAGAGAAAGAAAGAGAAAGAAAGAGAAAGAAAGAAAGAAAGAAAGAAATTCAGGGCGGGGGGGATGACAATTACCCTCAATCAGCGCTTCGAGCATGTCGAGACGGCCATGCAAACTAGCATAGTGCAATGGCACTCGGCCATAGACGTCGGTTCTGTCCACCGACACACCCGCCTGTAATCCCCACTCTAAAACGTATTGTTTCCCGTAGATAGTCGCTTGGTGCAGACAGTTCCTCTCGTTGATGTCGTCGTACGACTGCAGGTCAACGAGCTTCGTGTCCAGTAACACCTGTAACGCCTCTCGTGGAGCGTCGTGAATGGCTGTCAGAAATGTGCGAGTGACTCGATCAGGCAGAGAGCTCTCGCTCTCACTTGAGCTGCTCTCAGACTGCATCTTTATCAGCCGGTCTCGCAGAGGTTCGAGTTTCCCCGTCACGACATAATGAAGAAGTAACGTATCGGCATCCCCTTCATCCATTCCCATGAAATGCTGGCTGGTGACAACGTGACCTGGGTTCTGAAAGCTGATCTGGATGCCATCAGACCAAGCACCGAGCTCTTGAAGACTGGTAGTGGACTGGTCCCATAGCTCGCTTATGACGGGCGGGTTGTAAAATCGCCGGACCTCGACGGCCCGAGACAAATACAGCTCCTTGGTCTTGGATTTGGAAGTCTTGTCCCACTTCTTTAGAATTTTGGAGAAGGCGGTGCCACTGATTTCGACAAATAGTTGGAGCTTGTTCACATCGTTGGCAAACTGCTGGAAGCCTTCTTCAAGCGTTGTAAATTTCGAAGAGAGTCTCGAGATGCCGTCTTTCGTCTGTAAAAGCTTCTTCTTATCCAATAGAGTTTTCAGCCGGATCTTGAGCTCGGCTTCTTTTTGTAGATAGAAGGCCTCTACCTTGTCGAGCTCACGTTCCTATAGTGGTTGTTTCAAGTATCAGAGATGCTGCGGGGTTTGGTGTCACGCTGTGTCATGTATATTGAGAAGGCCTTACAATTTGGAAGAAGAACGTTGCCTTGTTGGCTTGGAGGGCTGCTTGAGAGTCCAGGGGGCCATTGGATTGGTGAAGATCATTTTGCGCCACCAAGACTGGAGTGGCGGACAGCTTCTTGATGAGCTATTCGTGATGTCAGCTAGCGGCCTCGATGTGTGCATGTGAGGCGAGGAATCAACATAGAGCGAGCAACTAAGTCGGCGGCAAGAAGTATGGTCATTCAATGATGCTTATTTCATTAAGGTGTGCGCACATTGGGGCAAGGAAGGTAGGTTCACGAAACGAGACCGAGCTCACGACGTCACCTGGGGGCGGGGTTGCTGAGGGACTGGCAAGGTTTGGGATTTCCTCACCTTTTTCAAAGCTTTATAATTGACGAAACCAGCTGCATATTCTGGAATCTCGAGCTGCCGCTTCTGTATTTGTTTGCCGAACTTCCTGAACGAGAAGAATGAGAAGAGAAAAAAGAAAAGAAAAACCAGGTGGAAATCAATCAATCATCTATCTATCTTGGGGGTAGGGCAGCCGGCACGAATAACCAGAATTGGAGTCACTCACATTTTGCGCTAGAGAGCCTCTCTAAGCGCTGCCAGTCGAGAAAAATACCCAACCTCCGTGGAGGAGAGATGGGCTATCAAGGAAATAGGTGGTTTCGAACTGCGTTGCCGTATAGGTGCTCCAGAAGGCAGTAATGAGAAGCAAGCAGGTGTGCCAGTGCTTGCTGCTATCGCAAGAGTCGTGCGTTGTCAAGATGCAGGGCAGGCAGGCAGCTTGTTCAAGACATGTCCTGAAGGAATTTGCCGGCACCAGACCCTGGAGGTTGCGACGTGAATCGAGATCAACAGCCGTGTGGCAGACGGGGCCAACGAGTTCAATCACGTCTCACTTGAGAGTGGAGGGCAACATAGGCTAGCATCAGCCTGAATAGAGAATCAAAATAGGGAGAAGAAAAAAAACCCAAAATGAAGGGCTTTGGGATGGCGATGCGACGCTGAGAAGAAGGTATCGGTCAGCCCGTATCACCATTGTTTGTGAAGACAACGACTTGCGCATGCACGGACGGCACTTCCAAGATGCAGACAAACAGACATTGGCCAGACGTGGGCCAAGATGAGCAGTACAGCACGTGGGAAGAGAAAAGGGGCACACGTACATATCCTGACCTGTTTTCTTCCCAAGGCAACGAACGAATGAATGACCCCCAGCAGCTGTAGCAGCGGGAGCGAAAGAGGCGGCCGTGGATCAAGTCCCGGGTCATGCAGACAAGTTGTCAAGCAACAAGCAGCAGCAACTCGTCCCGCAACTCGGGCTTGATAGTGCTGCTCCGGGCCCTGTTCCCAAACTACGGCCCCAATCGCGAGGTGGGAAATCTGCGGTGCGGGTTCGAGGTTGCGAACCCGTAAACCTGTATTATTCCGGCCCGATACAGGACGGGATGTGTGGCGTCTGTCGCAACGAGATGTCGGACCGAAGGGTGTGTCCGCCCGCCCTTGAGGAATGCTTGTGTCTGTGTGTGCGTGCGTGCGTGCCCGCGTGATGATATGATGGATGCGTAATGGTGTATTGTAAGTGCGCAGTTGTCCAGAAACGAAACTTGACCCTGGCTCCGTGTGGCAGGTGGCTTTCTTCTGTCCTGCCCGTCTGTTCCTGCCTCTTTCTCTGCGGTTGGAGCTGTGGGCCAAGACAGGTACCATTGTCGACTACTATACAGTACTACTACTACTAAGTACTAAGTACTACTAGTACTAGTGGTAGTAATAGTACTACTTAAGTACTAGTAGTATATGCACTAGTAGATGGGTCATGGCCAGGTTACTAATTTCCGAGATTCGGCTTATCATATCAACAGAGAGAGCCGCGTATTAGCCGTCCCTCCTGGCCAGCCAATCTTCATCCCACAACCAGCCCCGTGCCCAGACTGGCTTGTTCACGTCGTCAATGCAATCCACGCAACCAGTGAGTGAGTGCGCCACCATGTGACGCCGTCGATTCGCCATCAAGCTTCCTGCCGCATACACACCCGCGACGTGATGTGATGGATGGATGTAAATTTTCTGGCTTCAACGTCTCGACCGACCACGGGCACTGAATGACGAAAAATAGACCGGCTTTCACCAATGCCAGGAGGGAAACCAAAGGCTATCGTCGCATCGCAACTCGATGCCCACGTCTTTGAAAGAGGATGATGCTGCCGCCGCCGCCGCCGCCGCCGCCCCCGGCGCTGCACATTGTGTCTGTCTCGGTGGTGGACCGCCCATCACGACACGGAGTCGTCTTCGACTCGGCCGAATTGCGCAGGATCTCCCGGTGAGGTCTCAGTCCAGATAAGACTGCGAATTAGCGTGCAATGGATCTGCAGAAGATATCTCGGAAGCACATATATGAAGGAATGCATATGTAGAGAGACGGCGATGATTTATATACACGATACCGTCTCACGTGTCTGTCTTAGTAGTGTTGTATGTTCGTCGGTCATAGTGCCGAGGCATTCATTCAGCGCCACCAACAACGAGTAAAACACACGCATGGGTCAACGCTGAAGAGCAGCCATGTTTCTTGCATTCTGGTGCTATACTAGAGTTGAAACGGATCACGGATCTTGCACACTGTCCAGTCAACAAGAAACGCAACAACTATCCAACGGCAATGCCGCGATGAAGCCGCCGCCTGACTTGCGTCATGAGCCTCCTTGAGCGGCGGTCGCCAGCCTGCAAATTGGTCGATGCGATCTAGCTCTTCTTGCCCGCTGGCGGTTCGTCCTTTGACGGCTCCACCAAGCTCTCAGCCATCGCCTCTGCCGCCGCCTTCTTCAAACGCTCCATGTCCTCTGTCTTGACATCTTTAGCTTTGCTCTCCTTGTTGAGTTCCTTCTCGTCCTCGCTGTCGCCTAGACTAAAGGGGTCGTTGTCGGTGATTGGATTGGGCTCGACCGAAGACAAGGGCTGCCACTTGCTAGACTTGCCGGAGCTGGGCGCTGCGTCTTTGGGCGGAACCGTAGGAGAGGCATCGTACATGTTGATTTCCTCGTTTTCGTCTTTGAATCCTACTGTACGTCCGCGCCCTGTTCTCGGGGACGTGGATAGTGGAGGAGGCCTGTGGACGCCCGAGCTCACCATTGGCCTTCCGTGTGTGACAGCTGGATTCAAGAAAATAAAAATCAGCATTTGATTAAAATGAATGCGCCTCATATGTGTTGTCGATGCGTTCCGCAGGAAAAAAAAAAAAAAAAAAACTCACATCCATCTGCTGACAGTTTGATAGCGGCAAAATCGTCGCCAAGAACTTGAGGATCCGCATCGTATGGTTCGTAATCGCCACTTCGTCGGCTTGCCTCGCCATAACGACGAGGATGTTGTGTTGGGTATTGCGTCTCTTCCTCCGACTCGTCAAAGCTCTCTTCAATCTTCTTTCTGATATTGGCAATCCATCCGTTCACTTTTGTCTGTGTGTCGAGAAAGCCCTTGCGCAGATTCTCGCGGATTACGGGGAGGTCGTCGTCTAGGAAATTGCGCTCGCGTTCTTCCTCGTCCCAGCCGTGGCTGCTGGATCCAGCGCCGGGGTTCCGTCTCGAGGTACGGGCCTCGTAGGCGCCATGGTTGTCGTACTGTTCGGCCAGCTGGCGAGCATACAGCTCGTCGGCCTCGACCTGGGACATCTGCGCCCGTCCTTGTGGACGAGGGGGCTGCGGTGGAGGCACTTCTTCATGTTCATTCTTGGCGGCATCAGGATCCGTCATTTCTAGTCATCGAGTCAGAGGGGGCGATTTTTTTTCGAATCTCCGTGTCGCGATGTGGAGCTCACCCAGCAGCGCATTAAAGGCTGGCTCAACCTGGCTGCCGCTGGCTCTCAGCACAGCTCTGATGACGGGGTCGTCTACCGTAGGAAAGGCTTCCTTCAGAATCATGACGTTCTTCTGCATCTCCGTCAAAGTTCGCGGAGGTTTGGGGGGGGCAGTGTCTCTCCGTGTATCCGGGTTTGATGTCCTTCCGGCTGGAAAGGTAGGGGTTGCAGGGGCTGGTGAGGTCGAGATGGTGTTGGGGGCGCGTCTGGTCTGTGTCGTGGCACCATCATCGGGTGCGATGCTGGTATCATGGACGTCGTCGTCGTCCATCTCGAGCGGTCTTGCGGTAGTAGGCGACTCGGCCTCTACTTCTGTGAAGTGTTTCTTCTATCGAAAGCCGGTGCGAGGTTAGGTATGCGTATGCCTCTTTGTATTCACAGGAGAAGCTGCAAGCGTGTGGGTACGAACTGGTGTAGCTGCCATCGACATGACAGCGAAGATTGGCGGGGAGCGGGAATGTAGCTTCTTTTTTTTTTTTTTGCTATTTTCTAGCTTTTCCACGTGAAGGGTGGGGATTCTGTTTGGGTTTGGTTTTGATTTATGTTCTGCCTCTGGTTGAAGGTTAAGCGAGTAGGACTAATGGTTTCATTATTACAGTAAATGGGGGAAGAGAGCTCCTTTCAACACCCAGTTTGTCCGAGTCTCATTTTGACGATGGGGCCGATTATTGGAGTGGCTGCGTCGCTGATGACGTTCCCCACAGGCCACCATGCCATGCCAATTTGACCTGACAGCAGCCACGCGATTCTGATGTGGCAAGGGTTCTGGTGTGGCACAGAGCGCATGGAGCCGGAAACACAGAAAAGCTATAGGGTATTCAGTATTTTCCGGTATTTTTCGTGTCATTTTTCATCAAACCCGACAAGACGGCATATTCTCGTTAAACGACAGTGGCGATGATGATGAAGGACTTTGGTAATCACCGGGTTTGAGTTTGTTCTTCTCTCTCTTCTTCTTCATCCGGACAAAGAGGGTATTGCGAGGTCTCGGATCTCTCACAGCCATGGCTGAGTTCAGTCTTGATGCGAGCTTCATCCCAGCTCTCCACAAACCTCCCGCACTGCTGCCCATTGCCAAGTACCGCGATAACCTGCTGTACGTCATTGAAACCTATCCCGTTACCATAGTCATTGGCCAGACGGGCTCCGGAAAGACCACGCAGATACCCCAATACCTGGAGAAAGCAGGATGGTGCGCGGACGGCCAGCTCATCGGCGTGACACAGGTGAGTCGTGGGTGCCCTCGAGATGATTTCGAGACGTACTGACCGCGTCACGAGTAGCCCAGACGAGTGTCGGCCACTACAGTCGCGGTCCGTGTCGCGGATGAGGTGGGTTGTGAGGTAGGCAAGGAGGTCGGGTACTCTATCCGGTTCGAAGATGTCACTTCGGCGACAACCCGCATCAAGTTCCTCACCGACGGGCTGCTCATCCGGGAAGCGCTCGTGGATCCTTTACTTAGTCGGTACTCTGTCATCATGGTAGATGAGGCACACGAGCGCTCCATCAGCACCGACGTTCTCCTAGGCCTGTTGAAGAAGATTCGCAGAAAGCGACCTGATTTGAGGATTATAGTCAGCAGCGCGACACTACAAGCCGAGACATTTCTTGAGTTCTTTGCCAGCAGGACAGAGGATAAGAATTCGTCGGGAAAGGTCGAAGATGACGCTACTGGTAGGATCGTCAACCTCGAAGGCAGAACGTATCCGATAGATATCCTCTACCTGGAGTCGCCAGCAGAAAATTACGTGAAAAAGGCAATCGACACGGTGCTGGAGATCCATGCTCGGGAGGGGGATGGCGATATTCTCGTTTTTCTGACAGGCCGGGAGGAGATTGACACTGCGGTGCAAGCAGTCGCAGAGAGAAGCGCTCAAGAAGGGGAACAATATTCTAACCTGCAGCCAATGCCGCTGTATGCTGGCCTGTCCTCAGAGGAACAGATGTATGTGTTTGACAAAACGGCCGAGGGAAAACGAAAGGTGGTTTTCTCCACCAACATAGCCGAAGCATCAGTCACTATTGACGGGATAGTCTACGTCGTCGACTGTGGCTTCGTCAAGCTGCGCGCATACAATCCGAGGACGGGCATCGAGACGCTTGGCGTCACGGCGATATCCAAGGCGTCTGCGTCGCAACGAGCCGGCCGAGCCGGAAGGACAAGGCCAGGGAAATGCTTTCGACTCTATACCGAGAAAAGTTACAAGGAATCATTACCCGAGGCAAACCCACCCGAAATCCAAAGGTCAAATCTGGCACCCATGATTTTGCAGCTCAAAGCTCTTGGCATCGACAACGTTGTGCGATTTGATTATCTATCCCCCCCTCCATCGGAGCTCATGTCCAAGGCCCTCGAACTGCTATACTCGCTTGGTGCGCTGGACGACTATGCCAAACTCACGAAGCCACTGGGCTGCCGAATGGCCGAGCTGGCCGTCGAGCCGATGATGGCAAAGACACTACTGTCCGCACAGTCCTTCAACTGCCTCGGCGAGATGCTCACCATCGCCGCCATGACCAGCCTGGGAGGCAGTGTGTGGTTCCATCACGACGGAGAGCAAAAGGCCATGGCAAGCTCCAGGCGAAAATTCGCGGCCGAGGAAGGAGACCATCTCACCCTCCTCAACGCATACACGGCGTTCGTCACAAAGGGGAAAAAGGAAGCCCGATTCTGTCACGAGAACCACTTGAACTACAAGTCAATGACGCGGGCCGTCAGCATCCGGGCCCAACTGAAACGCCATCTCGAGCGGTTCAACATTGAGATACAAGAGTCCCCGGGAGCACCATGTCGCTCAGAAATCGATGCAAGGGCAAAGGCCGATCAGATTCGACGGTGCCTCACAGCCGGCTACTTTGCCCATGCCGCTCGCATGCAGCCTGACGGAACATTTCGCAATGTTGAGGGGGGAACAGTAATGCATGCCCATCCTACTTCTCTGTTGTTCAATCGCAAAGCGGACTGGGTCATTTTCCACGAGATAATGGAGGCGGGAAATAAAGTCTACATTCGTGATATTACCAAAATAGAGAAGGCGTGGTTACTGGAGACGGCGCCGGAATTTTACAAGACGTCGAGCGGCGGAACAGAGTAGGAGAGCCTGTCCTTTCTCCGAGCGCACAGCGCGACCCTGTCATAAAACCAGAGGAAGAAGAATATCAAGACGCGTGCGAAGGACACAATCATTTTCAATTTGTTGAGCGCCATATTGACCCTAGAGGATGTGATCGGATGGCTTCAAGCTATTGACCGGTAGCTCGTTCTCAGCTCCGAATTTGCATCCCTAGTACGGAACTCGAGGGAAGAAACTGGGACAAGCGCGTGCTCACCTTCACCTACACATCCACGGGATACCAAGACAACAGAGCCACTGTCCACGTTGGGCAAAACTAAGTCGTAAATATACGCGACAACTCGCTTATCGAATCAGCATGAACGAACGCGAGGAGGCACGGCAAAAGCAAAGAGGCCGTGGATCACTTGTTGATGAGACGACAAAAAAAGGAAAAAAAAAAAAGGAATGAAAAAGTGTCTCGTGTTTTACTCGCAATGTCGTCGTCCTGGCAATGGCAGAAGCGGGACAGACTCCATAAGAAGCGGAGATTCCCAACGCAGAAGCATTTCGGATCTCTGATTGCCTATTTCGGGACCAACATAGCATTATGTTGCTACGTAGTAGGCTGCTCATTGCTCATTCCTCATTCGAATATAGATGAGGAGGCGAGGAATAGCAGGCGACATGTGGTTTTTGCGCCCACAGGCGGTGCGAGAATCCTTCTAGCACAGACGGTGCTACTGCACAGTACGTAGTATGCGCTAGGACGGGGGGCCAGGATTGACGATGTGGCGCGAGTCCCGGATAAGAGGCACTAGGCTCACGGTTAGTATAATGAATGATTGATACAATACCAAGTGCCCTGGTACGTTGTCTGAGGTTACTACAGTTGCTGCCGCCCATCGAACATGCCGGCCCACGAACCACGCCACCTCTCGTGCGTTGCCGCGCCGGCCACACGAATGGGCAACTATGTCGGACACGCGTGTCGTCGTCGACCGTTCATGGCCATGGTTGTACGGAAACCCGTTCGGACAGACACCATGCCAGTCCGCAGAGTTTGGGTTTGGTGTTTGGTCCGGGGGCAGCTCGAAGGATTGGCTGTGCCGCCTGACTCAAGCGAATGCGAGAAAAATGGAACGCACGTGCACGCCTGGTACATGATTACTACTACAACTACAACTACAACTACTAGTAAGAGTAGTACTACTAAGTACTTACTAATGTACTACTAATAGTGGGTACATGATGAATTGTGTACTCTACTAACAGACCGTTTGATCGCAAATGCTCGGCTGCCGTCAAGAAAATTGTCGTATCTGCACTTGGTGGTAATGTCGCCAGTAGATGCCGACTCGACCCCGGCGACTGTCACGCCCCCGCTGGCTGTCCAGCGAGATGCGGATGCTGAAGAATGACTGCTGTGGCCTCGAGGGCAACCAGGGCTCCTCACTGACAGGCACTGGGGGCACTCAGCACTCAGGCATAACGGCGCTGGTTGGCCCAAGGGTAGTACTACTGTACTACCTCCTGCTATTACATTTGTACTATAGTACATGCAGTAGTGGTAGCATGCTACTTACTAGTAGTAGGTACTGCCTGCTAGTAGTGATCATCAAGTGGCCATGTCGCGGCTAATCAGCCTGAGGCCAGTTAGCGCCAGGGGCAGAAACGGTGAGCGATGCTGCATCAGAGAACCGATCCTTTGAATTATCTCCTGCTCATCGCCCTCTGGCTTTGGCTGGCCGGTTATGCCCGGCTCTGTCAACACGTCAATACGTCAGCACGACAATACGTCGGCACGTCAGTACGCAATACCAGCAGGTTAGGAGTTGCCGCGATCGAGCCTCGCGCTCCAGGAGCCCTTTTGTGACACAAAGCACGGCGGAATGACGCGTGGCGCGCCAACAGTTTTCCATCTTGTTTGTTTACTAGGGGTGGGTCACGGGCATTTTCATTGCCAAGGAGGATGTGGGAGAAAAAAAAAAAAAAAAAAAAAAAACTCGCTTGGTTGGGAAGTAGCACGCCAGAGGGTGAGGGCGCCGGGCAGAGGGCAGAGAAGACGGCTTGCATTAATTGTTCTTTTCATCCCGTGCGGGTCGGGCGGTAATTATTCCTTTTGATCTTCTATTCGGCAAGGAAGTGGGTCGTAGATTTTATGCCGTGGTGTGCAGAGAGCAAAGAAAGAGCAGAGAGCAGAGAGCGGCGTCAGGACTGCGCCCGCTCGCTCATGCTGTGGCCAGTTTCAAATGAGCCCGACACTTCACATGGTGGCTATCCCCCCCCCTCCTCCCCGGTAATATAGATGACACGGATCGGAGTCTGGGACGATGCGGATTTCCCAGGAAAGGACGATAAACAAGACCAACGTGCGTGATGGCTGCAACATTGAACAAAATGAACAGTTCCCTTCCATGTCGGCTGGGGGCGCATCAAATTAAACCATGGCCCCCCCCCTTGACCCCATCCAGGTCACACTTGCCTCGCAATCCCTGATCTGCTGCCTGCACCTGCCTGTTGGTCTCCTGACATCGTCCAATCAATGCTTCTACCCTGACATGGTCCCCCTCGTCATTGTTTTATTTGCTTAACCCCGCTTACCGCTGCAAGGTACGCCCGTTGTTTCACCAATCAGAGCTCGCTTCCCGTCCTCCCCCGTGCTTCCATTTTCCCTCACGCACCCCCTTTTTTTTTTCTTGATCTAGCCATGGTCTGATACCGTGAAGCCCAACTTAGCCAAGCCCAGGGCCGCTGTGCGGAGGGCCTATCCTGTTCTGCTGTGCGAGGCACTTTCCGTCCCAGACCGTTCTCGGTTACTGCTGAGCGCTTTGTCTCGTTTGCTCGTCCTCTTCTCCCCAGCATCGCCCTTTGCCTTTTCGTTGTTGACCGACTACGTCTTGTTTTCCGCCCTGTCGATGGGCTCGTCATTCTTTTAGTTTTTTGTGTCCTTTCTCCCACGACATACAGTAGTTCGTTCACTCATTCCGATTTGTTTCCTCTCCGCAACAAGCCACTCCTTTTATCTTATCCCGAACCTAGCGCGCGCGACCAGACGACGTTGGCCACGCTGTGTCTGCATTGCATGCTTCTGCCAAAAGCTCGTTCTTGACATCCATCTTCGGTTCTTGCCCCCTCCCCCGCGAATTGTCAAAGTTGGATGCTGCTCAAACCTTCATCTATTTTCAACGGCGGACGGACCTATCGAGTTGTGATGCCATCGTCCATCCTGGCCGCTTGACAAAATTCTCGTTACCAGCGGCATCGAAGCCTCGTCTGAAAGGAAAGGGAACCGGTGATAGGTTGATGGCAATCGGCGCGCGTGTGGGTTTACGACCAACAAATTAGTCTGAGAGAGAGACTCTTCACGTATAATCACACAAAGTCTCTCACCCTCAGCTCGTCAGAGATACGCTCGACAGGAAAAGCAAACGGAAATATGATACTGCCTGCTGACCGGCGGGCCCCGGTAAAAGGCTTGCATGTCGACGAAAACATGTTGCCCCGCATCAGTCTGAGGCGAGATGTGCCACCATCGCAACACCCCTCTGCACCTGCCGTTTGGAATGTGCTCAGACGCAGCGAAAAGTGCCATTCCGGTACTGATTACGACACTTGTGAAAAAGGCATCAACACGAACGTCACCAATCTTGCCATCATTCTTGGTATAGTGTATGTCGAGAAGGCAAAAACCAGGCCGGCTACCCCCCCCCCCCCCTCTCATCGAAACTATGGTGCCAACAGAGGCTGACTTGGAAATCCCAGTATTCCCTTTTTCGTGGCCACCTTCGTCCTCATCTATCTCCATCGCAGAAACGTCAAGAGACTCAGGCAGGAGGATGCGCAAGATCCTCACAGGGGTCTTGATTTCGGCATGGGAGATTCGAACGGCAAGGGAGGCAAGCGAAAAAGCTTGTTCGGACTTGGAGGAGAAAAATCGAACCACAAATCCAACCAACTGTCCATGGATATGAACCTATCCTCTCCCTATCTCCTGCCGCCCAACCTGAACCAATCTCATGAGTCTGTTCATACTTTGGCCAGGACGCTACCAAGCGACCAAGATCCCTACCGCACTGTTAAGCAGTACGCAGCCAGTGATGCGGGATCAATCAGGTCATACAAGCCAACACGGGAGACCTCATTACGCCATGAACACAAACCGGGATCGACCGTCCGCTCCAGTCTATCTACCTCGAGAAAGCCCCCGACTCGATCTGACTCGATGCCAAGACGAACACCTTCCGACGCTAGGTCTAACCCCTTTGCCACGCCCACTTCTCCGCAGGCCACACATCAGTTCCCATCATCTGGAGATGTTGAAGTGCCGATTCGTCCCAGGGAGCCAGTTATACCCGAGATCGACACGGTCGGCGACTTTGGCGACGGAGCCACCCCTAGTCTTGATGTGCCAGTCATTCGGCCGCCTCCACGAGCCTTGTCTCAAGAATCACACTACAATATGCCCAGCGCCCCTCAGTTCAAGAAGCCCATGGCTGGAGAGCTCCCTACCGTCTCGATTGAGAACCACGCGGATAACGGCGCACACTATGATGCTAGGGGTGCTTCTTCACCAGTCGGCCCGAACCCAGGAATGAATGTGCCAAAGATCCATTCCTCCGACGGATACAGTATAGCCGACGGCAACCCCGGACATGCATCATTCCATGCCGACTACGAGAGCTCGTCGCCTCAAACGTCGGAGCACCTCCACGGCCAGCACCATCAAGAGGGCCTCGGTGTTCCTCTACAGAAGATGAACCGGCTCTCTGTCGGTTTCCGCCCCCTGCCGCCAGATGAGGTGATGGACTCGGAGGATCCCGAGTACCGAGCAAACCGCATCCGATCGTTCTACAAGGAGTATTTTGACGACAGGGAGGCTCCTCCACCCCTGCCTACTATTAGCCAGCAACAGTATGAGGACTACGGTGCTTCCCACCCCGGCGAGACTGCTTATTACGACGCAGAAAACAATGCATTTGTGATGCCTTACGCGGAGCCTGTCACTCGCCGTGCCATGACGCCACCTCCGGCCGGACGCTACCGAGACGGGCTTGGAGGACCTGGGTCCCATGGCTATGGGCCTCCCCGTGGCGGTCCCCGAGGTCCTGATCCTTTTGGAGAAATGAGTTCCCCGGGAGGGCGTGGACGCCCCCGTGCTGGTTCTCTCGGTGGTCCCCGACCAGGCTCATCCGCTTCTGCAGGACCCCGTGGACGGCCGATGAAGAAGAGGCTTCCTCCGCCTGCCCCTCTTCCCACGCTGCCCACTCCGTCCAAGCTCCAGGACGATTCCTTTGCCATTTTGAATGCGGCAGATTTTGCACCACCCGATTCGTTCAGAGAACAAGTCAACGGTCGCAGCCAAAGTCCCCTTGGTGAGAGACGTCAGTTTCTGCCCAAGGTTCCTATCGCCTCGCCCTTGGTCACCTCCTTTGACGAACTCTCGGCATTGCCCAGTCCCCATGTGCTCCGCAAGTCATCCACGTTTACCAACTTGGACTTTGCGCCGCCCAAAAAGTTCAAGGACGCCGAGACGGCAAGCGATGCGGGTAGCATCAGAAGCAACAATAGTGGCATTTCGGCCGTCCAGCTTGACGCGATCCGCCGTGGTGCTGGACGAGTGAGTCGACTACCTGGGGATACTGTCTTCACATCAGCGGCTTCCGGTGACTCGCTCAAACCTCAATGGGGTATGCGACCTTGAAGAAGCGAGCTATATCAACAGTTGAGTCTCGTCTAGAGCAAAATTTCTGATTGGCAATCTATCACCCTGCTGGGCATTGGTCATCATATGCAACATTTGGCCTTGTTTTTTTTTGTGTCTTCCTCTCCTTCTTCCTCATCGTCATGGCGTATCTTATGATGGGACTTTTTTTTATTTTTTTTTATTTTATTTCTTTTTCACCTACCGCTACCCCTATTATTCATCTATCATTCAACGACTCATTTCCGTATAGATATGAGTTTGGTCATGGAACTTTGCATATAGATGGCCCGGATGGCAACAGCGGGAACCAGTCAAAAACAAAAAAAAAAAGAATGATGACGAAGTATTTTATAAATACGTTTGGGCGAATCATTGTACATATGTCAACCAATCAAAATATTGAGTCAGATCATGCCAATATAGCACATAGGCGAAACCATCTGATGTCGTGAAGATGGAACTAAGTTTTTATTGTATTGTGCAGAAACGACATGGGCTCACGATACTCGCCAGCCACTCCTCACTCACGGGCTTGGATCGACATGTGCTACTCCGGATCACCTATGAACCACCGTTCGATTGGAGGGGAGGGGGAGGGATGGTGGACGTGCCAAGTGATGTGTGTCTATAATCCCACCAGCTCTGAACCTTGACTGGTGACGACGGGTGATGAAAGGATGGACATTGCACATGTGTACTTTGTATATGTACGTTACTACGTAGTAGTAGTATGCCTTGCTGGATTGTGTGGGTCGGACGTTGTTGGTGAGGTGAATCGTGAACGGGGCGGCAGGGTGGTTTTGATTTGAGCAGGCAGGGCTGCTGGGAATTGGTTTCTGTTTTCTTTCTCTCTTTCTTTCTCTCTCTCTTTCTTTCTTTCTTTCTTCAACCCCCCCCTCCCTCCCCCTGTCGTCACCCCTTTCCCCCCTACAACACATGTCACCCAGGATCTGGTGCATGGCGAGTCGGCGACCTGGTCATTTTAGAAGTTAAGTCGATCCTGTGTCTTGTCTACTACTACGTACATGCTAGTATGCATGTCTTGTCATGAAGGGGGGGGGGGAGGGGGGTGTGAAGGCAGGGAAGGGGACCAAGACGGAAACGACAGGATGCGGAAGCCGAGTGGAGGAAACGGGAAGGAGGGAACACAAAGAAAAGGAAGGAAGGGGACCTTGGCGCGCCTCTGACTGGATGGGGAGATGCTTACGGGCCCCCGATGGGATGGCTGTAATGAACGGGGCGATTGTTGTTTTTGATCTTGTCGTGGGAGTTAGATTGACTGACTGGGGTTTTCTGCCAACTTTTTTTGACCCTCCTACCTCCTCGTACCTAGTGGCTTTCCCACTTTATTTCCCCGTCTCTCTCTGTCTCTCTCTTTGTCTCTCTCTCTCTCTCTTTTTTTTTTTTTTTTTTTTTTTTTTTTTTTTTTTTTATAAAAAAAAAAAAA
>JABAEC010000016.1:333110-347405 GCA_013435705.1 Claviceps paspali | reverse complement strand
TATTGCGAGACCCGGCATGTCTTGTTTGTTTTCCCCCCCCCCCCCCCCCCTCGTCTTCTTCTTTGTCATTTCCTGGTACCGGGCTGCATGTGCGGCACATTCAGACATGTATGTCTAGGCTGGTCCCGCCGCAGCATGAGACGCCTCCTTAGAATACCTCCTGGGCAGGCACATGCCATGTCGTCAAGCAACGAAAAGACTACCCAATTGTCAATACTGCGTCGCACACAGGTCAAAGGGCCTTGCACATCTCCACACCAACGTGGGGTTGCCCTCTTATTGCAGTGACATCGGGAGAAGCAGGCTTGATGTGCTCCTACTTAAGGTTATATTCAAGCGAGAAAGTAGAATAATCACACCAGATGAGCGAGCGACGGAAGAGTTGGAAAAATTCGGACCAGCCAGACTTTTTGAAACCGCGATCCACGGTCAGATGCCACCTCATCGTGGCGAGGAAGTTATCGAGGCTGCCGATACCTTCTCTTCTTTTTCTTTTTCTTCTTCTTCTCTTCCTGGACGAGACACGTGCCGTTTTCAGCCCGTTACCAAGACTGTAGATAGGCTCGGCGGCTGCCTGCTGTGGCCAAGGAAAGACGAGTGCAAGCAAAGACGACGAAACATCATCGCACGTCAGCCAACTCTGCCCATTTGCCTTGGTCCGACCGGTATCGGATTTGGCACGAGATGATACATAGTACGCCGGCTTTTATTTATCCCTGTCCGTGGCCGGGGGATCTGGAAAAGAGGCCACCAAGTTGTTGTATGCATGCGCATGGTAGGATATGCTATATGCGCATTGTGACACATGCCGAATTTCGTCAGCGACACTGTTGTCCTTTGGAAGTTGTTGGAGCCCTAATTGTCTGTCACCCCTTTCTTTATTGGGTCCTTGTGCCCCCCCCGGACCACGGGAGAGGCTAATTTGGGTTGATGCTGGGGCGTTTTCTAGACCGAAAAAAGACGGTCGGATACCATGAGTGGCTCCGTGAGAAGCTGGTCCGGACGGAAAGGGCCGAGATGACGGTGAAGATGGGATTTCGTACGAGCGACACGATGCAACGTCTAGGCGCACCCATTGATATTGAGGCGGCACGATTGAAGCTGGAAGGCATTGATGACGGGACGGACAAGCTGTAAGCCTACACAGGGTGGGGGAAGAGAGGGAGAGAGAGGAAGAAGGGGAAGGGAAAAAAAAAAGGTGCAATCGTTTCAGCCGCTCGGTCAGCGGCTGAAGAACGACGACGGGGGGGGGGGGGGGGGGGCAAGTTTGCTTTTGGCTTGCTCTTGCTCACGAGGGCCGAGGGATGATATCCTTGCTTCTGGTCTTGGGTCAGCCACTACGCGACCTGCCTAATACTGCCTGGTTAGCTCACGACCCTTCTCGACTGACTCGCGACTCGCGACATCGCCTAGTGGCAGCAGCCGGGCCAGCCGGCTAAATCCGACCAAAGCTCGTGCCACGATACAACGCCGCGGCCAGACCCACAGAGAAATCTGCGAATCTCAGCCCTACAGGCCAACGAGCTGCCTGCGCCTCTGCCAGACGAACGACTCGAGCAAGTCAGGAAGATGTGGTGGTGGTGGTGGTGGAGGAGGAGGAGGAGGAGGAGGAGGAGGACGACGACGAGGAGGAGGACAACGAGGAGGTGGTTGGTGGTGGTGTTGGTGATGGTGGTGCTTTGCTGTCTCATGCCTTCTGTCTGTAACGTGTCGCATGCTGCACGCCGTGTGGCCTGTGCTCGAGCAGCAACGACGAGGAGAGAGAGAGAGAGAGAGAGAGAGAGAGAGAAAGAGAGAGAGAGCGAGTGACGCGTTTGAGTGCATAAAACTACTGTGTGCAGATCGATTGCACGTATCACATATGCAGTTGGCCGATGCGTCCCACACGCGCCTTACGCCTACGCCTACGAGCTACGGGCTACGAGCTACGAGGCAGGCATAGTGTGCACGCTGCACATTGGCACAGTGCCATCATGGGTATCTAGTAGTATGAGAGAAACGAAGGCCGGGAGAACTTGTCGTCTTGCTGCTGCTGTTACTGCCTGCTGACTGGCCGCCCCCCCTGGCTCAGCGGTTTGTTTTCCTTGTCCAGACTCCTCCCCTCCTTCCGTTTGCCTGCTGGCTGCAACGCTGCCACCCCCGACACAACACATAAACAGCAAGTACTACTACTAAGTACTTAGTATGTAGGTAACCCTAACAGCAGCAGTAGGGAGTAGGGCAGGGCAGTAGGCAACCTGGCACCTGCCTGCCATGCCTCCTCTGCCACAACCACCCAACCTCCTCCCACATTCCCACATACTACTACTACTACTACTAGTATGTACTACTTTGCACAGGCCAACGCATGCAACAACAAAACATCATCATACATCAGCAACCAACCTTCCCCCGCGCAATCGAGGAGAGCAAGGCGGCCGCGTCAATGCGAGGTACGCCAAGCAGACAGACCCCGAGAGCCAATCGTCCACGGTGTTTTCCTCTTTTCCTCTTTTCCTCTTTTCCTCTTTTCCTCTTTTCCTCTTTTCCCTTTTCCCTTTTTTTTTTTTTCTTTTTCTTTTTCTTTTTTGCCCCGGCCTTTCTTTCTGCTTTTTTCCCGCTCCACCGCAACTTTTCCTTTCTCACGCCAACACACCCCATCGGAGGATTTTCGCTGCTTGACCACCAATGGAATCCTGACGGGGTCCCGCAGAACCACGAATGCAGGGCCGCCTTGCCCCAGCTTTTCTCCCCTCTTCGGGACCCTTGTCAACCAAACTGGGTTGATGTTGAAGTTGGTCTGTGGACTGGACCGCTTGTCTGCTCTTGTTGACAACGAATGAAGGGCTTCGAGTGCGTTCATTCGTCGAACGTGGCTGATGGTTGTTGAATGGCCTGACGCCAAGCTCTGTTCGAGGTTCGGCTCGTTGGGGGGAGGGGGGGGGGGGGAGGGGCGTGTCACTTCTTTTTTTTTTTTTTTTTTTTTTTTTTTTTTTTTTTTGTGAATTTCATGATCCGCAAAGGCGGAGAAGCATGGTTGAGCATTTCACAGATGTCAAATGCTCTCCAATACATCATGTCCACGTTTTCCCACCTTTCTTCCCGTCTTCCCTTGGCTTTGGCGCCGCGTGCTCGGTGGCTCGTGCTCGGGTGGCTGTCAGGCTGTCAGGCTGTACGCGTGTGTGGCTGTGGATTGCCCACAAGGCTTGCCGCCACCTCATGCCGCCCACATTCCGAAGCTGACGAATACTGATGAGACGCATCCAACGATTGTTGAAGAGTTTGATTGGTGGGTAGTTGAGAAGCAAGTGCGTGTGGCATCCCACACGGCGCCAGCGATGTAGGCAGGCGTCGTTGGTGTTGTTTGCAAACTGGGCTGTGGCAAACCCGTCGTGCATTATTAATACTTGGCATTCATTGCATTGGCGGCATGGACATTTTGGTAAAGCAGTATGTACGGAATTGCCGGCAGCGGTTAGTCCGGGGCCGAGGTGGGAAAACCCCTCCAGCTTTCTTCCCAGGGCTGACGACTTTCCATCTACCGACAAGGCCGGCGACAACCAACCGACACACAGACAGACGCACACGTTATGATGATGATGATGATGATGATGATTATTGTTCCCACGCAGGCAAACGAGGCTCGCGTCGCCCGCAATCAGGGGCAGCCATGTTGCCATGTTGTCGCTAGCCTTCCCGCACAACTCGCGTCGAAGAAATCCAGCCATGAAGCCATTGGGGAGGGGGTTAACAGCCAATGACAATACCTGCCCAAGTTTTTGCCTCGAGCTCGTCAAACTGCCAAGGCAAGCGGTGCATGTGCCGAGCGGCGCGGCCTACTTTTTTTTTTTTTTTTTTTTTTTCTTCTTCGTCCTATGGCGCGCACCGATGGAACAGTCAGATTAGGGCTGGGGAATTAAAACGAGGGGAGGAGAGGGGGAGGAAGAAAAAAGAAAAAAAACCCCGGCACGCGAAACCTGGACGACCGACCCCTGGCTCGAACGGGTAGTCCGCCGGATCGCGTTTCCCCGACGTGGAAAAGGGTACATGTGCACTATGGGTCGGATACATGGCCGCCTGCAGGGTTTAGCTAGGGCAGGTAGGCAAACTGCCGGGCGATGGATGGATGAGAAGAGGAGGGTTGAGTGGGGAGGGATTGTTACATAGTCCATACCGGACGTTGGGGTTTGGAAAAAAAAAAAAAAAAAAAAAAAAAAAGGGTTCTCAAGTTTCTTCATAGTATGTACTGTGTATGTGTGAGGCGTGTTTTCTTTTTGATTTTCTTCCCCCCCTTCCCCCTGTTTTGTTTCTTGGATGAAATAACGAAAACGACATCGCGTCAGCTGAGCCTTTTCCCCATGGAGAAGGCTTCGAGAATGATGCATGGAAAGAACATGTGCGACCAAGTGAGCACGTTTCAGTGCCTACATATACACAGACAGACATACATGCTACTACTACTAGCAGTACTAGTATTCAGTACATACTAGTCCATACATAAATACAAGGTACATGTACGTACAAAAAATTAAACAGAGATGTCCCGCCCCCCCATTCCCCAAACACACGGGCGTGTCCGTAGTAAAAACCAAAAAAAAAAAAAGAAAAGAAAAGAAAAAAAAGCGGGCTTCGTGCCGTGGCAAGTCGGGAGTTCTCGCCGGTGGGGGAGGCATCTGCGCACGGGATAACAACATGTTATGTACACATGTACACGGTGAACTTTGGTCCCCCCTTTTGCAAAATTTTTTTTTTTTTCGCTTTCCAGCACGACGACATGATAACTCTCTTCTGGGTATTGGGCGTTGAAAGGACGTTGGGTCGAACTTGTGCTTCAGCCATTGGAGCAGACGGGTTCACCTTGCACGGATTTGTTTTTATTATTATTAGTCGTTTTTTTTTTTGGGCATTTCTCAACATGGTACTACTAAGTAGTAAGTACTGGTAGTACTAGTACTTGTTGAGGCCCTGTGCCACTCGGCCTCGTTGGCGTGGCTGGCTTGCCGGCGCACTGCCCCCCCGTTTATTTTCTTTTTCCTCTTTTGTTTCTTACTTTTTAAGAAAAGAAATAAATGTTTTTTTTTTTGCTTGGCCGTTTCGGCCGTGGAGCGGACGAGCATCTCCAGGCCGGTCTGTTTTAGTTTTCATGTGGTTTTCGTAGTATTTATTATTATTATTTGTCCCTTGTTGCGTTGGATGCACAGCACGTTCTTTTTTTTTTTTTCTGTCTGTCTTTCATTCCTTTTTTTTGTTTTTTAAAAAAAAAAACATGATGTGTGGACTGATGATCGACAACGTGACAGCTTTCTTTCTTTCCATCTTTTTTTTTTATTTTGCTTTTCCTTTCACTTTCTCTCGTCCATCCACATCATGTCTTCGTCCGGCTGAGCAAGGGGCCACACATGTCCGTGCGGATGGTAAATCGTGCTGCTGCCCGCGGGAAAATGCCAGAGAGAGGCACGGCACGGGTTCACCTTTCTCGCTTGCGGGAAGAAATGGTTGGACATTGTTCGGGAGGGGGGGGGGGGGCGTGTTTGTGTGATGATGCTTGCTGCAGCCCTGTGATTTTTATTTCTATTTTTATTTCAAGCCTCTTTTTTTTAGGGGGTGCCGAGGCCGGCCCGACGGGCTTTCTTTGTTGGACTTTGTGCGTCTTGCTTTGAATGTCTTTTTTTCTTCTTCCTTTGTTGTTGTTCTTCACCCCCTGGGACCACTTCATCATCACACAATCGGCAATTCGCCGTCGTCATCGTCGTCATCATCATTCTTCAACATCATGACTACAGGCAGCCCTATAGTAAACAATATGCCGACCGTCTTCCCCCCCCCCCCCCCCCTCCCTTCCCTCTCGCCAGCCAAACCGTCGGGCGTTTTTCTCCTACGGAGTATATAGCAACAGGCCGGGTGGCCCTGCTCCGCCCCCTTGTCGAGACCAGACGAGTCGTTCCCGTGTGCGGATGCGTCTGTCGACAACACGCCCTCCCTCCCTCGTGCATGCATTCGAACGGGGAGAAAAGAAGAAGAAGATGCCGGTCCTGCCGCTTACGAACCCAAAATAAAAAAAAAATTCGCCCTGCGAGGAGGAGGACCGGGCGGGCTGGCGGGCTGCTGGCTCAGTCCGTCAATGTCCGCTCCGGCCCCGGTCAAGGTTCCAGATCGGAAGCAATGGTGGTTTCGGACGGGAAAAGGGGGGCTGGTTCCAACGTCATGTACATGGTGAGATATGCTATATGCGCACTCTGACCCGAACACTCACGATGTTGTGTGTGCCATGTTTCACACACACACACACAAAAAAAAAAAAAAAAAAAAAAACCACAACCCCCTCCCCTAAAAAGAAGAAAGAACCATAAAAAGAGAAAAGAAAAGAAAAAAAAAGAAATCGTCCGTGCTTCTAAACCCTTCTATACCCTACTCCCTCCACACACACACCCCCCCCCTCACTCCCCTTTCCCGCTCCCAACCCTCTCGGCCTCGACCGCCCCTGAACAACGTTCTCCTCAAAGATAGCGACGAGGGCCAAAAAAGAAAAGAGAAGAAAAAAAATCAAGGAAAACACGGGACGAAACTGGCCGGGCTGTGCAAAACATACCACCAGCAAATACCGTTGTGTAATGCGACATGAAGGGCAAAATGGGCGTCGGCCAGCTTCCGGAATAGGTTGTGGAAGAAAAAGAAAAACTAAAAAAAAAAAATTAAAAAAAAATATATATGACAAGATGAACCTGCTAGCCCCTGTTGGTACAAGCAAGATGCTGCTGCATCGCGCGTTTTGTCTTCTACATGCGCACATACATGTGTTGCCATGTTTGCATGGAATAGCACACCACACATGCGCCATGCACGGGTATGTAGGAAGGGGGGTTAAGTCCGTGTCAGTTGTTTTGATTTTTTTTCAATTTTTTTTTTAAAAAAAATTCCTTTAAAAAAATCTGTTTGGCAGAGTGTGCTCCATGTATATGGGACATGTGGACGTGGTGCGCGTGTGTGGCCCGTCGTCGGAGGCGAAGGGGGCCGGGGAGGGGTGAAGGGGTGAAGGGGGGGGGGGGGGGGGGTTGTGTATGTGGTTGCGAGGGGGTGGAGAGGCAATGTTGCATGATACAACATGCGCGATACAGGATACAGGCGGCAACGACGGACGGCAAGGGCCTTGAGTGGTTCGTTCGGGACGCAATGTAACTGGACGGCATGCGGATGCAACACTGGTTGGTGAACTGTGGTGTTTTTTTTTTTTTTTTTTTTTTTTTTTTTTCAAATGGACTGGACTGGGGGGATGGGCGTATATATACGTGCGTGCTATGTGACATGTGTACGTAGGTGCGTATGTCTCTATTTATTGCTGCGTGTTTGTGTCTATGTAATGTATGTATGTATGTATGTATGTATGTATGTATGTCTATGTCGCATGTACGGATGAATCATTACACAACAATCGAGGCATTGTCCACATGTGTGCAGTGCAGGCTGTACGTACTACTAGGTACTAGGTACTGAGTACTACTAGTAGCATCATGTATGCATGGTGCCTTGGCCTCTCATGCTTCATGCCGCTGGAGAATGCGGCCTCTCAAACCAGCCATAAGTCCAGACCATCGACGAGCACAACGTCTCTTGCCCACGCTTTCAAAACACTTGGCATACACAACGGTCGCATTCGGCCAGGGAAATCGCCCGCGCCCAGCCCGACAGGGCTAGCACGTCGCCGAGCCCTTGCCACGCCTTCCTCCTCCTCCTCCTCCTCCTCCTCCTCCTCCTCCTTCTCCTCCTCCTCCTCCTCTTCTTCTTCTTCTCCTTCTTCTTCTGCCGGCCGGCTCCCTTGGTTAATTTCCTCCCTCCCGTCGCTGTCATCTCGCACATACATGATGGTTTCTCTTCTCAAACCACGTGAGAAGGGCGGGTCGAATGAAGCCCTTTCCCCCTCCTGAAGGAAAGGGGTTTGGAAAACAAAAAAAAAAAAAAAAAAAAAAAAAAACGGAAAGAGGCCGCTGGCCAAGGAGGCTGCGTCTTTTGCTACTACTACTTCTGGCTTGCTGCTATGCACCCTACCGAGACGTCCTGGCGAGAACGGAGCCTGTTTACGGAACTCCGAACAGATAGAGGCTTGACCGACAATGCGTGGGCGGGAAACAGCTGCCGTCGGATTCATCACATCACGATACGAGGCCATCTCGCCATGCCAAACAGCCGAATCGCTCCTTCTCAGCCACGCCGGTTTGACGGCGCAGCTTGGTGTTCAGAGGTCAGAAGAAAGCCAGTGCAGAGAGGGAAAGGGGGAGGGAGGGAGGGAGGGGGGGGGGGGGGTTAACTCGGGAATCGCGGAAGATTCTCAATTCACGCCTTTTTTTCAACAGGGGACGGAGGTTTTCTTTCGTTCCCCTCCCCCTTTTTTTTTAGTGCTTTTTTTTTTTTTTTAAAAAAAAAAAAGAGATGTGAACGAGAAATCTTGCCAAGGCGCTGGCTGGTCCTGCCCTCTTCCTGACGCAGAGCAGAGCAGAACCCATGTCTTTTCCTTTTGGGCAGGTATCATCTCTTCTAACATGCTGCATTAAACTTTTTATTTATTTATTTGTTTACCTTTTCTCCCCTGCAGAGTTCATGTATGTATGAGTGCGAGATGACACTGACATTCGCTGTCCAGCTGACGATCAAAGACATCGACTCTCACCGTTTGCCCGGCCGCACCTCCTTCACCAGCATGGTACCTTCCTCTCGTTGATGGAGGTGGGAAGCATGTATGCATGGCCTTTGAAGGCTGAGCGGTTCTCGGCTGGCTGCTGCCGGATATGCTGACGTTCGTATCCCGCTCGGAAGGGCAGAGTGCAGATGGTGGTTTCGTGTCGTCTCCGAGGAAGGTCCGTGGCGAGAGCCGAAGGCGTGTCTCTTCTTTCTCTAAACATCTCTCGGCGGGCCACGGCGGGTGATGTTCCAGATGCCAAATTGCGCGGCTTGTTGGGGCGTTGGGCTTGGGCATGCGTGTTTAGGATCGGTGCATTTTGTAGAGAATCAGAATTTGTTTGTGCTTGTTGCTGTTTTTGGGAAGCCGAGCCCGGCTTTCTCCTAGCAGACAGGCGCGCGAGGGCTGATTTGCATGAACAAACAACTCATCCTTCCTCGAGCTTGTCGGACGAGTGAAAGAGTCTTGAACCGAGGCTTTTTTTTTTTTTTTTTTTTTTTTTTGGTGTCTGTTGCGAATCGAACCATCTGGTTTGACCGCGGAAATCTACGTGGACGTTTTGGTCCAGGAAGAACAGGAGCTTTTGCAATGACATGCCGTGTTGCCATTCCGCTACCACGGACACGTTTGGGGTCGCGTGTGATTGTTTCCATCGTTCGTGCCACAGAGGGACGGGGGGACGCCACCACCAATGCACTGTGACGAGACCTGGCCCTGGCGACGAGCCGTTGAACCACGGTGACGATCCGTCGTTGTTGCGCGGAACAGGGTGGTGCGCACTGCGCAGGCCGTTGTGCCTTTTCTCTATTTGGATTCGTGGTGGTCGGGTCTAGCTCGATTCGTCACATCTTGTGTCTATCCAAAACAGTTGATTGTTGATCCCGTCTTGCCCCAGTTGAGTTGCCATCAGGTGCCGGGCATCATCGTGAGCAGCGGATGCGATGTTGAGCGAGCAGCTGAGAGTGGCCGAAACGCGAGACGAGGTTGGCGCAAGACGTGCTTTGTGCTTGTCCCTTTCAGCCTTACTTGATCAACGGCTGCATGGATGGGCGGCATGGATGGGCATGGGCGTGAGCGTGAGCGTGAGCGTGAGCGTGGACGTGGACGTGGACGTGGACGTGGGTGTGGGCGTGGGCGTGGGGGGGATGGCACGATGCTTGCACCGGTCCCTGTGAATGAGAATATGGATGCATGTCGAGATGATAATTGTGCAAAAAGGCAAACAAACGGCTTGTCTTGTTGTCGTGCGTGGAAGAGACATTGGCCAGCGCTGCCCCCATTGGCCCAGCTAGTGCCGTGAGCCGTGAGCCGATGGGGGGGGGGGGGGGGGGGGGGGGGGGGGGGGGGGGGGGGGGGGGGGGGGGGGGGGGGGGGGGGGGGGGGGGGGGGGGGGGGGGGGGGGGGGGGGGGGGGGGGGGGGGGTGAGNNNNCCCCCCCCCCCCCCCCCCCCAAAAAAAAAAAAAAAAAAAAAAAAAAAAAAAAAAAAAAAACGCACCTTGCTGGTTGAGGAAGCATGTCCCAGGGAAGGCGCGCCAATGGCCAATGCCACCCTGCGTCAATCCATCCGTGCATCGTGGACGGAAAGAACGGCACCTCGGGGACCCTCTTTTGTTTTTTCTCTTTTTCTGTCCCCCCTCCCCACTCTCCACTCTGCTTCCGCCCCAACAAGCAAATCCAAATCCAAATCCCTAGAACGGGGAGACGCCATCCCATCCTGAGAAGCCCACATCATGTTTATCATGAACCAATTCGTGAGAGCAACACGGCCAAGGTTTCGACGCGCAGCAACCCGAGCCAGAGAGCTGGTTTCGCCGGACCGACAACAAGGCGACGGGAGCGTGCGGTGAGTGGTGCGTCCAGAGCCCCCGCGGGCGCGCTGTGCTGTTACCGTAACCCGCAAAGGCCCAGCAAGCAGCCCAGCAAGGAAGCCGAGGGCCCCAGACCCATCCAATCCGTCCGCCCATCCCATCCATCCCATCCATCCAGTCCCAAGCCGCCCAGCCAATCCAGCACCGGGTCCCACACCCCCCCCCCCCCCCTTCCAGTGCCCTTCGCTTCTGCGCATCTTGTCCTGGATTCCACCTCATCCTTCTTCATCAATCCATCGAAACAAGTCGACAAGTCTACCTCGGCCTCGTCCTCTTCACCCAAGCGCTGCTCTCCTGCATTCACCTTCGCCTGACATCCCTTGCATGGCTTGCGTGATTTGCTTCGTCTGCGTCTTCCGGCCCCGCCAGTTTGCCTGACCCAAGACATTCTTTCTCGCTCAGGCCACGACCCCTCGAGAGGCCTGCCTTCCTCGAACCTACCTGCTCGCCCCCCCCCCCCCCCCCTCCCCCCTCTCCCCCTCCTCACGGCCAACCAACCCATCGTCCCGACTACCGGCACACGTTGCGCGACAAAGCCCATGAGCCTAGCGAGGGCTCTCCCTCCTCGACCATCTCGTCTCTGATCGTCTTCCCGCAGTTGCGTGTCGAAAAGAGCCGCCGCCATGGTCGGAGAGGAGAAACATGTGGTCACGGAGGCGACCGAGGAGATTTTGTGCCGTCCCTCTGCATCGCCGTCCGAGAAGTCGCAACCCAGTTTGGTAAGATGAAGAAAGAAGACAGAAAAAGCAAAGAAAGGGAGAAGAAAAAGAAAAAAGAAAAAAAATGTAAATTCAAAAAAAAAAAAAAAAAGACCGATGAAGACTGTCTGGCCTGCCTGCCTTCGTTTCGTCTTCGCCAAAACGGTTCTTCTTAATGGTAATGGGCGCGGCATGTCAAAAAAACTCCCACATTCATCTTTTTTGGACGAAAAGTCTCCCCCCTCAGGGAGGACAACCGATCACTAGAGATAAAGTTACAATGGCCATCGGTGCTGACTGACTGACGTGCCTGCGTTTGTCGCCCAATCATACAGGAACCTTTCTCGTACGACGAGGACGACAGCTTTGGTTGCCACGGCGAGCATCCACACACGCCCACTGCTACCGAGCATGACCTCAACGTCACCGAAGATGACCTTTTAGAGGCCAAGGAACTCGCCTCCCAGTACACGCTCGAAGAAGTTCGCGAGATCATGGTGCGCGTCCGCAGGATCCACGAAAAGGATCCCAATTTCCCCACCACAGTCATTGAAAAAGTAAAAATGTTTCTCGACAACGAGGCCATCTTCGAGAACCCAGACCAGCACCAGCACCTCATTCAGGAAATGAAGCTCGAGGCCGCACTCGTCACCAGCAACAGTCCCTACGCCGAGGTGCGCGCCGTCGTCAGCAACAAGGACGACCCGACCACGCCGTGCTCGACCATCCGGAGCTGGGCAATCGGCCTCCTCTTCTCCGTCCTGCTGGCCTTTGTCAACCAGCTGTTCGACATCCGCCAGCCCGCCATTCGTGTCATGGCAAACGTCGCCCAGCTCCTCGCCTACCCCGTCGGCAAGGCCGCCGAGAACTGGCTCCCCGACAGGGGCTTCACCCTCTTCGGCATCCGCCATTCGCTCAATCCCGGGCCCTTCACCAAGAAGGAGCACATGCTCATCACCATCATGGCCAACGTGGCGTACAACACCCCCTACACCAACTACATCATCTGGGTGCAGTATCTCCCCCAGTACTTTGACCAGCCGTACGCATCGCATTTCGCCTACCAGCTCCTCATCGCCCTGGCTACCAACTTCATCGGCTACGGCATTGCCGGCATGTGCCGCCGCTTCCTCGTCTATCCCTCGTACTGCGTGTGGCCGGCCTCGCTCGTCACCATTGCCCTCAACTCGGCCTTCCACACCGACGTGAACCCTCCGGTGGGCGGGCCCTTCCGGTCCGTCTGGCGCATATCGCGCATCAGGTTCTTCTACCTCATGTTCGCCGCCATGTTCGTCTGGTTCTGGTTCCCCAACTACATCTGGGAGAGCCTGTCCAAGTTCAACTGGATCAGCTGGATCGCGCCGGGGCACCGAGACCTGAACATCGTCACGGGCATCAACAACGGCCTCGGGCTGAATCCCTTCCCCACCTGGGACTGGAACGTGCTCTTGTGGGACTCGGCCGACCCGCTCATGGTGCCCTTCTTCAGCACGCTGAATCGCTTCATCGGCGTCTTCGCCTCCTTCTGGGTCGTGCTCGTCTTCTGGTACAAGAACGTGTACAACACGGGCTACCTGCCCATCAACACCAACCGAGTCTACGACCGCTTCGCCAACCTGTACAACATCTCCCAGGCGACTGACGACCATGGACTGTTCAACCCGAAAAAGTACGCCCAGTACTCGCCCCCGTACCTGGGAGCCGGCAACATCGTCATCTACATGTTCTTCTTCGCCATCTACACGTCGACGCTCACGTACGCCGCCCTCTACCATCGGCACGAGATCGCCATGGGCTTCAAGGCCCTGTTTCGCAATCTGCGGCCGAAGAGGAAGAAGAAGACGACGGACAAGACGGCTCGGCAGGGGAGGCGCATCCTGGACGTGCACAACAGGCTGATGAGAGTCTACGCGGAAGTGCCCGAATGGTGGTATGTGCTCTGCCTGGCCGCCGCCGTGGCCTGCGGCGTGTCTGGCATCGTCGGGTGGGACACGCACACGACGCCCGGCGTCATTTTCTGGGGCCTCGCCCTCTGCGTCATCTTCGTCATCCCCGTGGGCATCATCAAGGCCATGACGGGCATCGAGGTGACGCTCAACGTGCTGGCCGAGTTCGTCGGCGGCTCCTGGGTCGACGGAAACGCGCTGGCCATGAACTACTTCAAGTCGTTTGGCTACGTCACCTGCGCCCACGCCATCTGGTTCTGCAACGACCTGAAGCTGGCGCACTACGTCAAGATCCCGCCGCGCCAGACCTTCACGGCCCAGATGGTGGCGACGTTCCTCAGCACCGTCGTCTGCATCGGCGTGCTCAACTTCCAGATGAACAACATCAACAATGTCTGCACGCCACAGGCGCAGTACAAGCTGACGTGCCCCGGCGTCAACACCTTCTTTACCGCCTCGGTCCTGTGGGGGACGGTCGGGCCGGCCAAGATCTTCGGCCACAAGGGCCAGTACAGCCAGACTCTGATCGGCTTCCCCCTGGGCGTCCTCGTCGTCCTCGTCATCTGGGCCTTGAACAAGAAGTTTCCCCATTGGACCTGGGCCCGGCAATTGCACCCCGTCGTCATCCTGTACGGGGGCATCGTATGGGCGCCGTACAACATGTCGTACGTCTGGCCATCTGTGCCCATCGCGTACTTTTCGTGGATCTACCTGAAGACAAGATTTCTCGGCTTGTGGTCCAAGGTACGTGCGACTGGCCGGCCGACCGTGACCTTATCCCCCCTTTCCCCCTCGATATCGTGACTAACAATCAACACCTGTTCTTTTCCCTGCTGTCTAGTACAACTTTGTTCTCTCAGCGGCATGGTCGTGCGGCATTGCCATTGCCGGCATCATCATATTCTTCAGCCTGCAGTACACAGAAACTGACTTCGACTGGTGGGGCAACAACGTGTCGGAAATGGGTTGCGAGGGCAATGCATGCGCTCTCAAGAACCTCGGCCCCGGCGAGTCGTTTGGTCCCCAGCCCGGCCATTTTAGTTGATGACGAGCATGGACCCGAAGGTTGTCCATGTTTCCCGTTCCGCTCACCCGTGCAACATTTGGGCCCCGGGGGGGGGGGGGGGGGGGGG
>JABAEC010000016.1:308426-333100 GCA_013435705.1 Claviceps paspali | reverse complement strand
TCACCCGTGCAAAATTTGCCCCCCTTCCCCCCCCCCCCCCCCCCCCCCAACTTCCCCTTTCCGGCATCATCCTTCGATGCCGCTACACAATGCTAAGCGATCATAGTTTTACGGAGTTGGCGTACTTTGTGGGCCGCAGCATCATTCGACGGCGGTCCCATGGAATTTGGTATTTTACATGTCGTTTCTGCTCTTGGTTTCTCCGAAATGTGTCTCCCGCATTTCTCCTCGCCTATTTCTCTCTCCCCCTTGTTTTTATTTATATATATATATTTATTGTCTCTTTCATGTTCCCCGTCTTCCTCCTCATTCTTTTCCTTGTTTTGTATAATTGTGTCGCACCATTTTTTTTTTTTACTTTTTACTTTTACGTTGTCCATGTCTGCCCGCCCCAAACCACGGGGTGTGATTCATTTTGGCATTTGTCTTTTTGGACGTTTTGATGGTGATTTTGTTTTGTCGTGGTAGACGAGAAAGTAGTAGGATGGAGAATATCTCAAAAAAAAGGGGGTTCAGCCCTCGATCCACAGTCACAATCGATTTCAGTGATGACACCTTCCTGTCTAGGCGTGTTGGGTCTTCTCTTGTTTTTTTTCTTGGTCAAAACGTGTGTTGTTTGGATGTTGGATATTCAAACTATGGGCGGCTTCTTGTGTTACAATGTTGTGAGTGAGTGGTTGATGCGAGGGTCACGATGGTTTTATTTTCATTGGCTTGGCTTAGCTTAGTGGCTACCTCGGCTACTCGTTGCCGCTTTCTATATTCGCAGTCTGGCAGTCTCTGTTGTGGATGTGATGATGTTGAATAGAGCTTTTGACTTTGATTTGGGTTTTTTTTTTTCATCCATGGAGGGTGTGCTTACTACCACCTCTAGAGACGAAACCCTCTGATTCTTTCAGCAAAAAAAAAAAACAATCGTGACTCCCTTTCTACGCCGCGACATTTAACAATCAAGATAGTAGCCACATCTCTGGAAAAAGCAGTAGTCTAGGATCTCGTCCTCGGTCCTGGTGCAGTCTTTACACATGGCATAATATGTTTCAGCCTCATGATTTCCGTGCCATTCTCCACTTTGGTCGCAGCCCGCAATCTTGCATAGGTTGGGGAGGGTGTTCACGAATGATTGGTAGGGATTTTGATCGTTTTTCCACGGGGACTGGCCGCACTCCATCCTGTAGTCGAGGTTGGCAGATACAGTGGCTGCTAGAATGGCGAGAGCGTAGACCTTCATTTTTTTCTGTTTCATGTCGTTCTGTCAGGACGCACTACCTTGAGGGGGTGGGGGGGGGGGTAGGATGTAGAAAACACTCTTTGCTGAGCAGTTCTCGAGAAACTAGTAAGGATGAGAATAACGTACAGGGTGGATTGATGGGTTTTTTTTTTTTTTTTTTTTGGTTGTTGCCGTAAGAATGAAGAGGTGGAAGGGATGCTTTTCTTCTTCGAGAGCGAAGTGCAAAACAAGAGCAATGCTGCTGTTCTCAGGGCGCAAGGTGTTTTATCAGGAGACTTGGAGGAGGAGGAAGGAAATATGATTGTGAGCTACCACATGGCTTAGGTCTTACCCATTTTGTAACACAGCAAAGCCGCGCTCTTGTGTCCCTTTTATAACTTATCCTTGTATCCTCCTCCAACGGGAGACTGTCCCGGCCAGTCCGGTATCGGTTAGGAGGCCGACTTTAGCCAGACGATGGTACTATGTGGCTTTTCGTATGCCTTGCCGAATCGCCCTTGTCCTTACATAGTAACTATAGTACTAGTAGTTAGTGATACAATTGCTCCCATTGACCATTGGGCCAAAAGGGAGGATGCACATCCTCATTGATGTGCGCTGCTAGAAAATCCTATAACAGTTAGTTGGGAATTCAACATAGGGCCGCTGATGAGTTGTACAGGGTGTGTTTACATGGCAGCCAGATTTCCGATGCCGTCGAGCAGCTCAGTACTGTAGATGATGCAACAAATCATGGTTGATTATGCTGATGGCCGTCTGCTCAACGAACTCCCGTGCAGAATCAGCTTTTTTTTTTTTTTTTTTTTTTTTTTACAGCCTATTTATTGCGAGGTGCGGCAGGGCTGCTGGTCACAATGGGCTTGCAATGGCAATCAATCGCATGGTTTGAATAAGAGCGGTTTTTGACTGGACGAGGAGTGCTCCGTTCACTCCGCTCCATTCTCCTGGTTTTAAGCGAGAGCAGTGTGCTTCATTTCAACTTCTCGTACGCTATCAAGGTGAATCCTATGAGCGACGGGTGAGGAGACGCCACGGCAAAGGCACGGAGCGTACAGAGCATCATGCAACGTGTTCTCTACGTAGATGTGGGTGCCCAAGTGTAGAGGAACTGTATCGCAAGAATGGGTGCCATTTATTTTAACGTTTGACTTCATCCCTTCTGGAAATCCTTCTCCACGTTCCGCGTTCCACGTTCAGTCAGTTGGGAACCCACGACCTTGTTGTTGTGGCTTGTAAAGCGTTTGTCGTGGCGCAGCACTTACCTTATCACAAGGAACCAACTCGATAAGCTCTTTTTTTCCCCTTCTTCGTCTGTCTTTCACAGTCTCGCCCACTTTTTCCCTTTTGCAAATAAAAAAAAAAATCAAAAAAATCCCCACGCAACTCCAACCACAAGCACGCACTTTTTTCCCCCCCTCCTGCTCGATTTCGCTGCTCTTGTCCATAGAGTTGCTCTCGCATCTCAAATCCTCCATCCTCATTGACCAGCTTGCTGTGAATCCGCCCTTATGAACGGGCGCCCGTCAGTCTTCACCTCCCAGGTACGTGTCGCAATTTGGCTTGGTCTGGTCTCCCACTGGTTTTCCTTTTTCTTCCCGTTCCCCTCAATCTCTCATCTCCTGCGACGACCTGCAATCCACGAGATGTAGCCCTCGCTTGCGAGGCGGCAACTCCCGACAAACAACCTTTGCATCCGCTTCATTGCCCTTTTACGCCTCCTCCTCTTGCTCGTTGACCCTGGTGTTTGCTTCTTCTTTTGCTTCTTCTTCTTGTTCCACCCCTTCTTCTCTCCTCTTGCTTTATATCAGTTGGCATGCTAACGCCTCCACTCCTGTAGGATTATCTCTCTGGTTCGTCTGGATTGACTCACTACCAATGGGCGTTGCATTGGCTGCCAACTTCATGACGCTGCTTTCTCTAACCTTGTTTTTTTTCTTCCGCGCAGACCATCTCTGGAAGTCTCAATCATCTTAGGTTGTCCTTCTAGAACTTGAAATCAACCACCCTTTCCCTCATCGTTCTAATACAAACGGTCAACCCCCCCCCCCCCCCCATTTGTTCAATTGCCATGTTCTCTCGAATCGCAGCCAGCCTGGCCAAACCGGCTGCCAAGCCCGCCGCCATTCGCAGCCAGGTTCGCCTTGCTTCGCAAAAGACAGCCGGAAGCGTTGGCAGGAAGGTCCCGTTCAACCCGTCCCGAGCCACCGCCCCTGTGGAATCACTACCCGCCACCCTGACTATCAGAGACGGACCCGTGTTCAATGGCAAGGCATTCGGTGCCAATGCCAACATCTCCGGCGAGGCTGTCTTTACCACGTCTCTCGTGGGTTATAGCGAATCGCTGTCTGACCCATCGTATCGTGGACAAATTTTGGTCTTCACCCAGCCTCTGATCGGCAATTATGGCGTGCCCTCGACCGAACGTGACGAATACAACCTTCTCAAGTACTTCGAGTCCCCCCACCTCCAGTGCGCCGGAGTGGTCGTGTCCGACGTGGCACTCCAATACAGCCATTGGACTGCAGTGGAAAGTCTTGGCCAGTGGTGCGCACGTGAGGGAGTGCCTGCCATCTCTGGTGTTGACACCCGCGAGATTGTAACATATCTCCGTGAGCAGGGCTCTTCGCTCGCAAGGATCTCCATTGGCGATGAGTACGACGCCGATGAGGACGAGGGTTTCATCGATCCCGGCCAGATCAACCTGGTCAAGCGTGTGAGCACCAAGGCGCCCTTCGTCGTCGAGTCTCCCGGCGCCAACCTGCACGTCGCCCTGATTGACTGCGGTGTCAAGGAAAACATCATTCGCAGCTTGGTCAGCCGTGGGGCCTCGGTCACCGTCTTCCCCTACAACTACCCCATCCACAAGGTGGCCGACTACTACGATGGTGTCTTCATCTCCAACGGTCCTGGTGACCCCACGCACTGCCAGGAGACGGTTTACAACCTCGCCCGTCTCATGGAGTCGTCGTCCATTCCCATCATGGGCATCTGTCTCGGCCACCAGCTCCTGGCTCTGGCTGTCGGCGCCCGCACCATCAAGCTCAAGTACGGTAATCGAGCTCACAACATCCCCGCCCTGGATTTGACGACTGGTCAATGCCACATTACGAGCCAGAACCACGGCTATGCCATTGACGCGAGCACCCTCCCCAGCGATTTCAAGGAGTACTTTGTCAATCTCAACGACGGCAGCAACGAAGGCATGATGCACAAGACGCGACCCATCTTTTCTACTCAGTTCCACCCGGAGGCCAAGGGCGGTCCCATGGACAGCTCTTACCTCTTCGACAAGTACTTGGACAATGTTCGACTTGCCAAGAGCACTGCCAAGGTCTACAAGGACAACACCCCCACCGAGTTTATGCTGAACGTTCTGAGCAAGGAGCGGGTCGGCGTCGAACCCACCCCTCTGGCCAGTGCAGCCTAGGAAACCAACAGCGGATGTCGTTTTGAAAGCGAGGAAGGGGAACAGGCGTTTTTTTTTTTTTTTGTTTCCTTCAGTATTTGTTAGTGATGAGAGCGGTTAAGGCAATTATCATATCGTGTTCATATCTCGTGTTCTTATCCAAGGAAAAAAAAAAAAGGTTTAAAATCAGGTGTCATGCATGAATATTAACTGGCAGCTCAACCTGAAGAGGGAAAAAAAAATAAAAAAAAATAAAAACTTTATACACAGCTGATTCATCTACGTCTACAAACATCATCACGCGTGTACCTGCGTGACAGAAGCCACATTGCCATGCCACGCAGCAAAGACACAAGTAAAGTGAAGCAAATCACAGCGAAATAACTCGTACACGATCTGGCCCCTGATCTGAACCCCTGATCTGAACCCCCTCTTTCCCCCGGTAAGCTATTAGTACGTAAATCCATCTCGGCCTTCCGTCTCGGCATCCCCCCCCCCCCCCCCTCCCCCCTCTCCCAAGCAAATAGAACAAACCATCCTCATGGCACAACGCAAACATCACAATGAGCCAACGACCTGAAGGGACATGAAATAAAGGAAAAGGAAAAAAAAAAACAAGAAAAAAAAGCCCCTATCCGGAACGGGATATTCGTAACAAAGACCTGATGAGAGATGAGATGACATGGTCTTGTTCCCGAATCAACACCACGAATAGAAGGAATAGTGTTTTTTTTTTCTTCTTCCTCGGCGGAACATATTGGTACCCCCCTTTTTTTTAAAAAAAAAGAAAAAGAAAAAGAAAAGGAAAGAAATGAAATGAAATTGGTGGGGGAAAAAAGCGGATATGTATTCTTCTCTCTCCCTCTTTTTTTACCCTTTTCCTTGTTTTATTTTTTCTTGTCTTTTCAGATTTCGTCTTCACTGCTCCTTTTTTTTTCTTTTTCTTTTTTTCTTCATCTCTAGTTCTTTTCCTTTGTTTGGTGGCGAGGTTGATTTGGTTGGAGATCTGTTGAAGTGGCATGTCACGTATGCGTGGTGCCGAAACGTGGGGTCTCCCTCGGGAGAATGAAAGACTTAGTACCTCCTCCGGCTGGGGTCTTCGCGGGTTCCTCCGGGAATGTACCTATCGCTCCTGGGCCGGAAACCGCCGCCGCCGCCGCCGCCTCCGCCGCCGCGTCTCCCGCGACCGTCTCCCCTGCCCCCTCCGCCGCCTCTGCCGCCCCGACCGCCCCTCTCCCGGTGGGGAGGTCGGATGCCCTCGAATATCTCGCGGCCGCGGTCGACAAAGGAGGCGCCGTCTTCGAAGGAGTATCTGTTTATTTCGCGACCGAGGGGTCTCTTGTCGGGGGCGTAAAAGGAGCGCATGCTGGAGATGCGCTTCTCGACCAGGTCTCTTGGGACGAAGCTGTAGGATATGACTGGTTTGGCGTGCGTGTGCCTTTCTTGCTCTGGGGAGAAGCAGGAGGCGGCTGCTGCTGCTGCCGGTCTGCGACCACCGCCGCCCCTAGGGCCGGTCGGCGGCAGGATCGTCGTGGTGGTGTCCGAGAAGCCGCGCGGGCCCAGGGGCGCAGAGTTGACGCCGCTGGAAGGGACGGCGCGCGCCGAGGAGGAGGGCCTGGTCGGTGGTGCGGGCGGACGGTTGCTCGACGACGACGACGACGAGAGGGACGTCGAGACGAGGTCGGCCTGGACGGTGTGTCCGTCTGCCGAGGGCGAATAGATGACCTCCCAGCGGGCGGCAGGCCGTCTGCCCTCTGAATCTTCAATGGCGATCCACTCGTCCATCTTGTCGGGTGGTACGAAATCGATGTGTAGGGCTTTTCGGTTGCTCTCGTTGGGCCAGACCCGGCCGTGGAGGAGCTGGCGCACGCGCGAGGCGGCAGACACGGAGGACAGCTCGACCAGTGCATGGGTGCGGATAAAGTCGAGGTGGAATTTTGTGACGTCGTCGTCGTCGGGCGGGCTGCCCGGGGCGGCGGCCAGGGCGACGATGTGGGCGCGGAGATGATCCGGGCGGAGAGGCCGCATGAGGTTGTTGATGTAGAGGGCTGAGGTGGCGGGGTGGATGGACGGCTCGACGTGGCGATCGTAGTCGACATCTGGGAGGGAACAAACATTCTGTTCCGTGACTGAGGGAGACGACGCGCGCGCTCGCTTTCTGCTGGCAATGTCCTGCTCTTCGGAAAAAGGACTGGCTGACCGGCGTTTGCGCTTTTGCGCCTCCGGGAATGGAGGGTCGACGGACATGGGTACAGGTTCGGGTGCGAGCTCGTGGAGCCGGGGAGAAGAAGCAGAATTCAGGTCGGGTTGTGGTTGTGGTTTCTCGTTTTCCATAATGACGTCGTGGTCTTGGTTGGTATCTGGAAATGTAGTCGTTGTCTTGGTAGTAGCTTGAGCGCTGTCTTGTGCAGGAGCTTCGTCGACGGTGGGTTTCACTTTCGCTGCAAGCGATTCTTGGTCTTGTTGTTGTTCTTGCTCTTGCTCTTGCTCTTTTTCTTGTTGTTGTTCTTCTTCTTCTTGTTGTTGTTGTTGTTCTTGCTCTTGCTCTTGCTCTTGCTGTTGATCTTGCTGTTGATCTTGATCTTGCTGGTGATCTCGATCCTTTTCTGAGCTGGGCTCCGGCTCTTGCCCCGGCTCTTGCTGCTGCTGCTGCTGCTGCTGCTCTGGATCTTGTCTCTCTCCCTGTTCTCGCTCCGACGCTGGCAGAGTAGATGCATTTTCGGGCTGCGGAACGTCGCCGCCAGCGACACTTGGCCCACGAACAGCCTCCTCCTCTCCCATGGCTACTTCCGCATTGTCAGCAGCAGCCGTCCCGTTTTGGCCCGACTCCTCCCGATGCACATTATTGCCATTATCACCATCGATAGCGTGAGAGTCATCATCCTGGGCGGGCGAATCGGAGCCATGATGCGAAGACTCCACCTCCGCGGCTGCGTCGGATTCTTCCAGTCGCGCGATGAGCTCCGTCTTCAAACCCGCCTGCGAGAGGCCCCGTTTCTTAAGCTCGGCCTTGAGATTGACGACTTTGAGTTTCGCCCATTCTGCCATTTTCAATGACTCTCTTTGAGATCCTGGCCTGCCACTCTGCGTGGAAATGACGAGAGCGCTGGGTGTGCGGCGTTATGCGCGAGCGCGCGGCGAAGCTCACTCCGGTCGAGCTTGATGCAAGCAGAGTCGGCGTTTGCCCACTCTCCGCGAATGACGTTTGTGCCAATGCAGGCCGAAACGGTGGGCGCCGCGAGGAAAGAAGAAGAAAATCGAAATGGCCTCAATCGCTTCAATCACTGCGGGGCATGAGGATCTCGTGTAGCGGGATGGACGCGATGAGGCAGGGGACGGGTGTGTCGTCGGAACGAGAAAACGTCGAAATGGGAAAAAAAAAAAAAAATCGATGTCAAGGTTGGACAGGTGAATGAAATCTGGCGCGGCGACGCGTTGCTGGTTGCTGCTGTTGTGCCGGCAAAGCGACGGAATTAAATGTGGGGGGCTCGTTCTGGGGCGGATGGATGGATTGGATGGAATGATTCAGTCTGTTGGTCGCATGGCGCTTGGCCGGATGTGGCAAGGACGACGACGTGAATCAAATCAATGCCGTCTCTCTTATACTACTGACACACAGTACACACGTACACACACAGCAATCTTACATGGGCAGGTGTTTGTTTTCACTTTTGGTCCTTTGCGCGACGAGCATCAAGTTCCTAGGCGAAATCCTCATGTCGAAAATAGGCACAACGTCGACCCCGTGCGCGCCATCTTCCCTGAGAAACCAGAATCGATCCATGGCGATGACACTCTCGACGACCTTGCAGCAGAGCACGCTCAGCGTCCACAAGATGGCAATCTGTCCCTGGCATTTCCCGTAGCGCTCTTCGTAAGCAGCCAGCTCTGCTGCCGTGACGGTGCTTCGCTCGACGCCCAGGCGATCCATTGCACGACGCGCATACGTGGCGAAATCAGTCAAATCTGTCTTGCGAGTGCCCCATACTGGCCGGTTGCCGTTGGCGGCCGAGATTTCGATGCCCTTGTCGTGAAACATCTTCTCCAGGATGACGCGATAAAGGCGGCGTTTGCTGAAGGCCGAATCCTCCGCGGAGCCGGCCCGCGCGTCTGGCCGCTTCCAGTTGTTCGGGGCCTGACATCCTGTCATCAGCGCAGTGGAGCTGAGCATGACGTCGCGCTGCCTCAGCGCTGAGCTAATGGGGAAGCCGGTAGGGTGACTTGACGATCTTGGCGTGATGTGGTTGTAGCAACAGCCGACAGCCGCAACGGCGTCGATGCAGGGGACCGTCTTGAAGTATCGCAGGATGTGTTCCGTGAGGCTCCCGCAGACATGCAAACCGACCAGCATGCACTTCTCTCCGTCGGCCCATTCTTGAATCGTGGCGGCCAGGGCCGTCGAGTCGTCTATCCACTGGACCACGACCTGCAACCTGCTTTCTGGTATGTCCAAAGAGGTGGCAGATGATCGTAAGCCCGCCGCCTGGGACGGGCTGCCGTCAATGGACAGAAGGCGCAGGTGAGGGAACAGGTAGGCGAGGCTGACGGAGAGATAACCCTGTCCGGAGCCCATGTCGACGATTCGGCTTATCCCTCTCTGTTGGCAGACGTCGCGGATGTAGGCCACTGCTCTCGACACCTCGGCGCTCTTTTTCGCGTCCATGCGCGAAGACAGCACTTCAGGGAGGAGAATAGTCGGCCCCTGGCGCTGAGCGCGGGGTAGTGCGAGACGCTTCAAGGTATTCAGCCACTTGGTCAAGGACTCTGGCCGGCTCCCCGCACATGCTAGCTCATCGCCGCGGCCGTTTTCCGCCTCCTCCTCACCAGCCGTCTCGTCGATGCTGTCTATGAGATCCTGCTGAGCCAGACGATGATCGGACCACGAGGACCACCAGGCGGTCCATTCTCGAGGCAGCTTCTGCCAGGCGTCGTGGATCAAGGCATCGTTGACGTGGATGCCCCCCGTGATTTGGCGGACCAGAGGCGTGGCAATGAAGTCGCAGAGGTCGTCGGTGTACTCTGGCGGAGTGTCGTAGTTGCCGGGGAGGGTCAACATGAGAGATGGTTGCAGTGCGTTGAAAGGGCGATTACCTTAAACCAAACCACGTTTGCCAAGCCAAGCAAGCATCGACGGCCATGGGATGGCGAAAAGGGTGGAGGTCACGTGAAGGTCGGGCTGACTCAGTTACCTAAGGGTCGTTACTACGTATATCGCACCCCCGGCCGGCACTTCACTTGCCTTGAAATGAGGGCCGTTGTTCAAATGCCGCCAGGTTCGATAATTCGATACGCAACTGCGCAAAAAAAAAAAAAATTGAAAAACCGTTTGGAGCGACTTTTGACAAACTCCCGCTGAGCAGTGCGTACGTCCGAGGCCACTAGCAAAGCACCCGCGCAATTCGAGTGTCCGGAAAGCCATCCGGCGTGGTTATTGGCTGGAGATTGGTCAACGTTCGGGATCTCCTTGAGCTAGGAAATGGCATCATCATCATCATCATCGCGCGCGTGGGTGCCACATTGCACACTGTCAACGCAGAGGGTAATGGAAACCATGTGGCGCGTTCCGTTCATCTGGTTCTCCTTCTTTGCCCTGCAAGTTCTCGATGTGCGATGGCAGTCGATCCTCCCTGGATCGTGCAGCTGACAGCGGCGACGTGAAGATCTATCCATCTCATGGGGCGCGGAGAGGATGGACGACTTGAGGGGGAGAGAGACGGCGCAGCATGTACTACTACTATGTATTACTACTACATAGTACTACTACTACTACGTAGTACGTAGCAGTAGTATGTACTGCACCACCATCATAAACCATGCTGACTTGGCAACGTCGCGAACTGGCTCTTTCCCCTACTACATAGTACTACTGGTACTACTTCCCCACATCCCAACCTCCACCCAAATAGCACGCGATTTTGAAAAGCACGCTAGCGCCTCGTCGAGCCCCATACAGGCTCCGCGCGGTTGAGATTGAGGCAAGTAAAAATAACGCACACGTACCAAGCGTTTTCGAATCAAGAATCAATACTGGATCTTTGACCGCAGCCAGCTGGATATGGTTAGGCCTGGCGCGCTATCTACATGTCCGTCTCGACGGGGTTCTTCTTGGGCCCCAAAGACGACGTCGGCAAGCCAAAGCACGCAATTTGGTGGCTCTCTCGACTAAGCCGCTGTCGCAGCCTTGTCCGGTGCCTTGCCAGCTGGCAACCTCAGAGCCCATACCGCAGCGCAAAATGGAAATTGCGCCGCGTTTCTTGATGGCGTCTTCCGCCATCTGGCCAATCTCTCTAAACGCACTCCGCGTTCCTATGTATTTCGCCATTGGGCTAAGCTGGCCAAGTGCGGGTACTGGAACTGGCCGTCACGATTCGCGCCGTCAGCACACAATCCTCCAGGTCACGCTTGAAGCTGTGTTGTGTATCCTGGCGGCGTGGCATTTTTCTTCAGCTCGTCAAAAGAACCACGTCCTCTACTTCGATTTCGCTCTGTGTGTTCCGTTGGTTGACATCCTTGTTCTGTTAAGAACCCGCATCGTCAGCCTCTTTCTTCTTGCATTGCCACCCCTCCCCACTTCCCATCTCACTCACCAATTTTGTCTGTGACGGCTGAATACGTTGCTGATCTTCTTGTTCCTTGCCCCGTCCCGTCGTATCCTTCCTTCCTCTGTCTTGCCTTCTACTTGATATATTGTATCAATCAACCATACCATACATCTGTGGTCACGACGGATAGAGATGACGGTAGCGCCTACCATGAAAGACCGTCTGGCCAAGGCCGTCGGCTACGACTCAGATAAGCGCGACCGCGACGACGATGTGCCTTCCATCTCCAATGCCGACCTCTTCATCGAGCATGAGCCCACAGTTGTCGAGTTTCTGGCAGAAATCGCCCCAACCTTGGATGGTGTCGTGCGATATGTTACCCGTCTGTTCCCCTTCGTCCAGTGGATCGGCAAGTACAACTGGACATGGTTCGTTGGTGATTTGATCGCAGGTAAGGGCAGACGTAGTCCATGATGACGATGGGCCTGCATACCCTTTCTTTTGGCCAATCTGTCGAGCGCCTTCTGCAAACGCATCTCCGGCTGACACGTCCATCTCAGGCATCACTGTTGGCGCCGTCGTTGTCCCTCAGGGGATGGCTTACGCGCAATTGGCGCAGCTTCCTGTGGAATATGGCTTGTACACCTCATTTATGGGCGTGCTTCTGTATTGGTTCTTCGCCACCTCCAAGGACATCACCATTGGGGTAAGCAGGCCGTGAAAAGACAGATTGACAAAACTATATGGAGAAGCTCTTGGGGGAGGCAGGCTAACAAGAATAACCTTTTGCGTTCATGCAGCCCGTCGCCGTCATGTCTCAGGTCACGGGCGATGTCGTGCTCAAGGCCAAGATACAAGTTCCCGATATCCCGGGCCACGTTATTGCCTCGGCCCTTGCCGTTATTGCCGGCGCCGTCATTCTCTTCCTCGGCCTTGCTCGTCTTGGCTGGGTCGTCGAGTTGATTCCTCTGCCGGCCATTTGCGCCTTCATGACTGGCTCTGCGGTCAACATCATTTCCGGACAGGTCTCCAAGCTTCTCGGCATCAGTGGCGTCAACACAAGAGATGCCCCATACATGGTCATCATCAACACGCTGAAAAATCTCCCCTCCACCAAGCTCGATGCCGCCCTCGGTCTCACTGCCCTGCTGATGCTGTATCTGATCCGAGGCCTTTGCTCATACATGTCTAAGAGGCAACCTCATCGTGCAAAAATGTACTTTTTCGTTTCCACCCTCCGCACCGTCTTCGTTATCCTCCTCTACACCGCCATCAGTGCTGCCGTCAATGTCTCGCACAAGAAAAAGCCAAGCTTTAGTCTGATCAAGGATGTTCCTCGAGGTATGAATGCAAAAAAAAAAAAAAAAAAAAAAAAAAAAAAAAAAAGACAAGACACAAATTCTGCTATTGCTGTCTTGGCGTCTTTTGCTCAGAGAGGCCCGGGGGGGGGGGGGTTGTGTGATTGACGTGATCGCTAACTGTCGCTCTTTCAGGTTTCCAACATGCTGACGCTCCCCAGCTGGACTCACGAATCATTTCTTCGTTTGCTTCTGAAATCCCTTCAGCCATCATCGTCATGCTGATCGAGCACATTTCCATCTCCAAATCCTTCGGCCGCATCAACAACTACGTCATCGATCCATCGCAAGAGCTTGTTGCCATTGGCGTGACCAACTTGCTTGCACCTTTTCTGGGCGCATATCCCGCCACCGGGTCCTTCTCGCGGACGGCCATCAAATCCAAGGCTGGTGTCCGAACTCCTTTTGCCGGCGTCATCACTGCCTTGGTCGTCTTGTTGGCCTTGTACGCTCTTCCGGCTGTCTTCTACTACATTCCCAATGCCGCTCTGGCTGCCGTCATCATCCATGCCGTCGGCGATGTCATCACGCCTCCCAGGGTCGTTTTCCAGTTCTGGCGCGTCTCGCCGCTCGAGGTGCCCATCTTCATGGCCGGAGTCCTCGTCACCGTCTTCTCCACCATCGAAAATGGTATTTACACAACTATTTCCATGTCCGCAGCTATCCTCATTTGGCGACTATTTCTCAGCCGTGGCCGCGCTCTCGGTGTAGCTCGCATCCGAACGGTCCGGGCCAATCAAAGGTCAGACTCGAAGAACTCTGGCGAGGCCGTGGCCCAAGAGTCGAACGAATCTCTGCGCACTGGTTTTCTGCCGCTCGATCACGAAGATGGGTCCAATCCCAGAGTCGTCGTGAGAAGCCCCTACCCGGGTGTGTTCATCTATCGGTTCGCAGAAGGGTTCAACTATCCCAATGCTGGTCTGTACATGAACCACCTCACCGATATGATCTTCAAGGAAACTCGGCGTACAGATCCAGACACGATGGGTAGTTTAGGGGTAAGCCTTTTTTTTTTTTTTTTTTTTTTTTTTTTTTCTCTCTCTCCTTTTCTTTCTCAATTCCCTTTCGTTTGTGTGGGTAAAGGAGTTGTCGTTAACGTGACATGTTGGCATAGGACCGACCATGGAATGACCCCACGCCCCGCAATCCGTTGCTCAACGAAAACGACGACCGTCCAACACTAAAAGCCATTATCCTCGACTTCTCTTCCGTCAACAATGTCGACGTCACAGCAGCCCAAGCCCTCATTGACGTACGCAACCAGCTGGATCGTTATGCTGCTCCTAACACAGTCGATTGGCACTTTGCCAACATCGAAAATCGATGGACCAAGCGCGCTCTCGCCGCCGCGGGCTTCGGCTACCGATCTCCAAGGCCCAGCCCTGGCGAGGGTCCTTGCCATTGGAAGACCATCTTCAGCATCGCCGACCTCGGTGGCTCCGACAGTGCAGCCAAGGCCGCTGAGGCCGCTGAGCTGGGTGACAAAGTGGACAAGTCGACCAAGGATGACGATGTCGAGACTGCAGTATCCGATGTCTCAAACTTCTCGGACAAAGATGTGCCCCGAAATCCGGCAAGCGCTCGTCTTGTAGCCGTCCAAGGTCTCAACCGACCTTATTTCCATTTCGATCTACAGGAGGCTTTAGAGGCGGCCATTGCGAATGCAGAGCGGAAGTAGAAAACGGAAAATGCTTCCCCCTCCTTTATTATCTCCATCATGTTTGTTTGGAAGAGCAGCGTTATTTCTGTTGAGAGTTCATTTTTTTTTGCATAAAAGCGATATATCCAGGATGTAGTATTCGTGAACGGGATAGATAGACATTTGATATTTGACTTGTGGTGTGACCTAGGAGAATACAGCACGTGACAGGAGTCATGAACCGCTGGCCATTGGATTTCCGTTTTCTGGTCGGAGTTTTTTTGGACGTTCCACACACACATATACATACACCAATATACCTCGAGGTCAACTTCCGCTCTGCCCGTGCCGATATTTTGTTGTCTTGGTACAACTTGGTTACATACGTTACTTCAAGGCACCAATTATCGTGCCGTGGAGCCAGCCACGCACGATTTCTGCTATACAACAATATCCTCTCCACCTCTCCACCATTTCACCGAGACCACACTCCCATGGACAACTTGACCAGAATACCCGCCTCCTTGCTGTGGCAGCCTAACAACGTGTTGATGGATGATCTGGGCTCTATTGAGTCTTGCCTTTTGGATCACGAGAGGAGGAGAGATGCTCCCCTGATAGCCGTTTTGTCCCGACGCGATGGCTTCTCGGCTTGGAGAATCTGTTAGACGTATTCCTGAGCTGGGATCAGTGCTTCTCCGGTCTGTCGGGCCGGATAGCTGCTGTCGTTGTCGTTGCTTGGACTCGGGGATGGGAGACCGCTTCCACTCTTGGTGTGTGCATGTGCATGTGGGCATGGGCTGCTACGGGCTGTGGAGCGTACCCCTGGCACTGGATACAGCGTGCCTGTTGGACCTCGGCTTGTGGTGATGTTTGCGCCTTGTGTTGGGAACGGACGGGCTTTCGGTGGTGGCTTTGTGGGAACGACGGGCTTTCGGTGGCGGTGACGGCAGGGGGAGCTGGGGGTGGCAGTTCCTGGTTTCTTGCTTTGGCTTGATCCTGGTTTTGGTTTCTCGCGTTGGCCTGCTCCTGGTTTCCCGCTCTGGCCTGGTCCTGTATGGCTGCCGTCGCCCGATCCTGATCCTGGATGGGGACCGTCCGGCCGCGGCTTCTTTTGCGCGTCCGGGGAAAAGTCTTCGACTGTGCAGTTCAGACTGGCCCCCTTGGCGAAAAGGCTGTAGCTGTCGGCGTTTTGCAGGCTGTCCTCGGCGCCGAGGTCCAGGACGTCCTTGATCCCGTACGCCTTGTCCTCGGTGACGCCCCACGAGTGCGACAGCTCGTGCAGGAGCACGTCGCCGAGGTCCTGGCGGCTGCAGCTCTCCTCGGACGTCGGCCGGAGGGCCACGTCGCACAGCGTGACGGGGTTCCTGCCGAGCGGACCCCCGATGGTGATGACGGTCAGCCCCGCGATCCCCTGGACGCAGGCGCCGCACGAGACGATGGTCGTGCCCTGGCCGTTCTTCTCGCACTCCTCGGCGATCTGGCCGAGCTGGTCCGCCACGTGCTGCCTCGCCGTCTCGCCGTCGTCCTTGAATATGGCACTCATCAGCGGGTCCGGCCCGCGACGGGCGACGCGCTCCCCGGCGCGGGCCCTCGACGCGCAGTCCGCGTAGGCGCGGCTGATGAGGTCCTGGTGGCTGCTGCAGGTTGAGTCGACGGCCCGCTTGCCTACTATGGACGAGTTGGACAGGATCACCTCCCCGTTGAGGCAGGACGGCATGCCCGTGTGTTTCCGGGGTGTGGTGCTCCCCTGCGGCGCGGGCTGGAAGGGGGTGGATGCGCCGCTGCCGCAGAGCAATGCGATTTGAAGGAGGGATTTTGTTCTCATGTTGGAATGGTGAAGATTACGGGGTCCAGCCACGTCAAAGGAAGAAACAACGAAAGAACGAAAGAAAGAAAGAAAGAACGAAAGAAAATAAGTATATGGTCCAGCCACGTTTTTTTTTTTTCTAAAAAAAAAAGAAAGAAAGAAAGAAACAAAAAGGATAGAGAGAATAAATAGAAGAATGAATATACGGAGAAAAGATTTGAAGAAAGAAAGGATAGGAAGATAGAGAGAGAGAGAAAGAAAGAAAGCAAGACAGGAAAAAAAAAAAGATAGAAAAGAAGAAGAAAAATTGTTTCTTTGTTCTTCTCTTTGTTGTCTTACCCCCTCTGTTCCGAGGCCCCTTTCAACAACGGGGGATGGATGGATGGTTCTCCTGGCCGTATGAGCACCAGAGGCTGAACTGGCTTTGATTGTCAGGATGCTGTGTTGGTTGGTGCCAGGTGAATCTTGGGGGCTCCCGGAGAAGAGAAGAGCATGATTCTGAAGCGAGATGGGAGCTGGGAAAGGGTGCTTTTTCTAGAAGGGCAACGTCTTGCAACGCTTGTACGTTTCTTTGTTCCATCACATATCGCAAATGCTTTGAAACAGGGGGGGATGGTGCAGGTGCCTGGAGGCGCTGGTGGCTTCTTTTTTTTTTTTTATCAATTTTTCCTACGTCCTGTCATTTTCTCCTCTTCTTTTTCTTCCTCTTCCTCTTCTTCTCCTTGTTCTTCGTCCTCTTCTTCGACTTACTCCTCTCGTCTTCTGATTTATACACCAAGAGGTGGAAACGCCCCGAGACAGACAGACGTGCGAAGGGACTTGGGCCGTTTCTAGGGTTTTTCATCTGAACGACGGTTATATTTCGAGGCTGTTTCACCAGACTAGGTCACGACGGATGCCCCGCTGAGAAGGGGGGATTTCGCGAAGGGCACTCTTGTTGGTTATGCCATGTCTGCTGCGGACGCTCCCGAGACGACGCGGTTTCATGGTGTTCGGTGTGTGTGGGCGAGATTGTGAGCTGGTTGGTGGTTCGATAGGGTCCACGGGCCTTTGCGCCGTCCAGTCTCGAGGCAGGGTCCTGGCCAGATGTTATATGCGACATGACCCGAGCTTTGACGACTTACGTAGTATTACTACATAGTACTACGTAGTAGGAGTAGTACGTAGTAGTAGTAGTATAGTAGTAGTAGAGCTGCGGTTCGATTATTCATGTGCCGACCTGCCCATACTACGACCGAGGCGGCCAGAGGTCCTCTTCGGCGCTCCATGGCGTTGCGTTTTGAACAGGGAGGGCGACGAGGGAACTCGGGCGGGGGACGATCGGACTGTTTATCAACGAAAAGGCCGACAGCTTTGGCAAGGCCGACAGCTTTGGCAAGGCCGACAGCTTTGGCAGGGCATCGCCGACTTGATGTTTTGTTTCACGACGGCGCTTGGAATTGTATGGGGTACACAGTAGTAGTAGCACTATGTGGAAAACAAAGATGCGACACTTTCCTTCCCTCCCTCTCTCCTTCTCTCCTTCCTTCCCCTACGCGCGGCGGTGCGGCTGTGACGTCACCCATCCTTCCGTCTTTCCGCCTTGGCCTCTTGGCGGCAAACTTGGCGGCAAACTTGGCCCCACCCTGGCTCCGGCAATCATGAAACCGAATTGCCCTGTACGTACTTAGTAGCAGTTAGTGCTTGTACAGCACACACAAACAACAAAAACAAAGAAGAACAAAACATTGGGAACCGGCGCCAAAGGCCTTCGTCCCCCCTTTCTCATTCTCCACAACCTGAGTTTCCTTGTGCGAATCCCCAATTGTTCTCGTGCCTTCTTGGACAGAGATATATATATATATATCTATATATAAGAAGAAGGCGAAGAAGGCGAAGAAGACGAAGAAGACGGAAGAGAAAGAAGACGAAGAAGAAGAAGAAGAAGAAGAAGAAGAAGAAGAAAAACCTGGGTGTTTCCCAGTCTTTTCGCCTCGAAATTGCTGCCCTCGTCGTCGTCGTCCTCAAGCAGGCACGGTCGTGACGTTGGGATTGCCACGCCTGATATGGATTCGCCGTCGGCTCCGTATCATCGACGGCCGCGCTCCGACTCGCAGCTCCATGCAGTCGCCAGGTCTTCCATTCTTTCCCGACCAATATCCATTCGAAACCATGGCCCTGTTACTCCAACCGCATCCGATGGCCCCGTCAACGATTCTGTCGATAATCTCAGCACATCACCGTCGCGCCGTTCGCACCGCTCGCGACTCTCGATGTTTTCCTTGAACCGGCCCGCCAGCATATTCGCCGACGGTGATGGTACGGCCGCCGAGGGAGATGCTCCATCGAGTCCCGAACGCCCGCGACGACCGAGCATTCGAATTCGACGCAGCTCGGTCGGATTAACAGGCGGACAGGGACATGTCGCTTTTGCGCCGGACGCATTGACGACGCCCTCGGACGCGGACCATGAGCACAGGCATGGTGAATACTTCCGAGAAGCTCGGCCCATGGGCACCTCTCAGCCTGCTTTTGCGTCGTCACCTCCTGGGGTCGACGGCGCGGGGAGGCCGAGAAACTGGCGTCGTCCTCAACAGCAATTGTCCATGCCGCGATTGACTGAGGAAGGCGTCAGGCCGACAATGGCCGAGCTGGGCATTGGTCCCAGGCCGGGGCCGTCAACGCTGTCCCCGGTCGCTTCCGCGACACCTGCGACAGCCACGCTACAGAGGAGTCGAAGCGCAGGGGAGATTGGCGTGGGCGACCGTCAGCTTAGGCCGCAGAGAAGAAGCCTCGTGGGCAGGATCTTCCGGCCAGGCCTGAGGAGGTCGTCCGTCGCTTCTCAGGCCCATTCCCAGCACCAGTCGGCGAATGGCGATGCTGCGTCGGATGCAAGGCACACGGATGAATATCACGAGGAGCTGGTCGACTGGCTGGACATTATTGGTAACGACATGTTCCTCCTCCTTTTGTCTTCGCATTACAGTCTTTTTTTTTTTTTTGTTTTTTTTTTTTTTTTTTTTGTTGTTGAATTCGCCGAGGCTAGTAAACTAAACAACAGCCACCAGATCCCGAGGTTCAGACTCTCTCAACTCTGACAAATGTGCAAAACTCTCTCTTCGTCCCCGATCTGGGGAGCTGGGTCAACCGAAGACCAGCCTACACCCTGTCACATCCCGATCTGAAAGCGACACGACCGGCTTCAGCAAAGGATGTGGCCGTGCCGGCCGAGGAGCCAGTCATGGAGGAGGAGCTCCGGGAGCGAGACAGAATGGACCTTGAAGAAGACGACGAGATGGCTGACCCTCCTGTTGTCCGCCGCGCCAACACCATCACATCACAGCTCTCCGTCTCTCACTACGCCGCTCTTCCCCACGGCCAAACCCTCGAAGGCTGGTCGGCCGCCGAGAAGCGGGAACTGGACGACCACGTCCGCCACATGCTGCACTCCCGGCGGTCCAAGTTCAAGCGACAGATGAAGGGATTTGGTCAGTACGTTCGACGGCCGCTCGGCTTCTTCGTCACGCTCTACGCCACGCTCATCACGCTGTTTGGGCTGGCATGGGTGCTGTTCCTCATCGGTTGGATCTCTGTTGGCGATCAGCAGGTGTACGCCATCCACATCATCGACAGTGTGCTCGTCGCGCTGTTCGCAATCATGGGCGACGGCCTCGCTCCCTTCCGCGCAGTCGACACGTACCACATGATCTTCATTGCCCGGTATTCCAGAATCGCAGCCAGAGCCAAAAAGAAGGCTGCCAAAGCGGCCGCAGCGCGGTCCGAGTCGTCGGATCCCAGTGCCGCCCAATTCCACCCGGATCCTGCCGCCGCGTCGGGGGGAGACGAACGACGAACCACACTAGGCGACGGACTCGTTTCCTCCGACGCGGCCGCCCGGTCCAATACCGACGCCCATACCACAAACACCAATAATCATAACAGTCCCAACGGGCAGGAGCAAAACGAGAACGACGCGGACAACAACATTGGCCTCGAAGAAGAGGCCAAATCCACGACAAACGGCTTCGCTCTCGAGAAAGACCTTCTGACGGCCAAGCAACGCAAGTCTCTAGCCCACCACCAAACGAAACTGGCCAAATCCCATTCCTTCTACAAGCCGCACGAGACATTCACGCACCGCGCCTTTCCGCTCAGCCACCTTGTTGCCATCATCATCCTGCTCGACTGCCACTCCTGTCTGCAGATCTCGCTCGGCGCAACGACATGGGGCATCGACTACCACCACCGCCCCTTTGCCATCACCACGGTGATTCTGTGCGTGAGCATCACATGCAACCTGACGGCCGGTCTGGTCATCATGTTTGGCGACAGGAAGACGCGCAAGAAGGAGGTTCTGGAACTGCTGAACAGGCAGGAGCTCACGGGTGACGCCATCAAGAAGTTCGAGAAGAAGAGAAACAGGGGGCAGGAGGTGAACGGCGATGCGGCCATCTTGACGGAGCAGCAGAGAGATGCGAACGCCCAGGGACCTGGGTCGGGGTAAATCGATGCAGAAAGAGGAGAGGGAGGGGGGGGGGGGGGGTGTGGATGTGTTTTGGAGAAGGGCAATGTTACGGCCCGCCATGTAATAACGAATCATAAGTAATAATGTGTGTGGGGAAAACAAAACAAAAAAACAGGATAAACGAGCAAAAAAGGTAATGGGTAATGGGTAATGGATAACGGACAACGGGTAATGTAGGCTTTTATCATAGTGAGGACGTTGTGTAGCCCAGATTTTTCATCTTCGTCTCAGAGTCGGAGTTTATTTTTTTTTTTTTTTTCTCTCTCTTTTTTTGTTCTTTCCTTCAAAGAAGATGATTTGGGATTTAATATTCGGTGAGGGGGGTAATAGTCCACTAGACGAATCTATTATTTTACTTTTGATACATGTGTTTTTTTTTTATTTTTTTTGTCATCCGTGGATTCATTCATGAGCATTAATTACGAGGCCAGACGCACATTTCTTTTTTGCTTCTTTCTGTGTGTACGAGTGTGTGAGTGTGTGTGCGTGTGTGTTTCTACTTTCTCAGACTGGCTGCTTCTTCCCTTCCCCTTCCCCTTCCCCTTCCCCTTCCCCTACCCCTACCCCTACCCCAACAGGCTTCAACCTCCGAAAGGGATGAGCCTCCGTGTTAAAGACCCAGTCGTCGAGGCTGAGAAGATGCGGTTCGGAAAAGATGAGGTAGAAATACTTGAGCGTCTCGGCGAGCCAGAAGCTCTCCATGGAGTCGGTGTGGACGGGGAGCTCTCCGGGCGGGGGGTCTACGTTTTCGACGGCGCTGTAGGCGAGCGTGGTGGCGGTCAGGTCGTCGAGGGCCTTCCAGATGCGCCAGGCCTTTTCCTGCCAGGCCGGGTCGGCGGTGAGGCGGTACATGAGGAAGATGCTCTCTATGGCCTCGGGGCGGAGGGCGTAGCGGTGGTCGTGGATGAGGACGAAGGAGGGGGGCAGGCGCTCTGCGCGGATGATGGAGTCGGAGTGGCGGGGGGCGCCGTCGGGGGAGCCGTGGGCGCGGAGGACCTCGGCGTGCCAGGCGGGGGGGTCCCAGGGGCAGGGGGGCCTGTCGGCGCGGGGGAGGAGGGAGAGCTGCGCGGCGGCGGTGGCGTTGGCGGGCGGCGGGCACGGGGTGAGGTGGAAGGTCTCGGGCATGACGCCGCGGGGGAAGGAGTCGTAGGCCCAGACGCAGCCGTCGGTGAGGCGGGCGGCGTAGTCGAGGTGCTTGGGCGTGCGGGTGAGGCGGCCGCCGAGGGCGAGCATGCCGCCGGCGAAGCAGGCGAGGTGGCCCGAGGCGGCGCGGTGGTGCCTCGTGCGGGAGGCGTCCGAGTCGTTGATCTCGACGTAGCCGGCGAAGAGGAGGTCGGCGGCCGGGGGGGGCGTCATGGGCCGGAAGAGGATGGCGTCGGCGGCGGCGTCGACGCTCTTGGCGTACATGTCGCGGTAGATGCCGGCGGGCTGGCCGAGCAGCGCCATCATCTTGGGCAGGTACTCGTAGGCGCTGTCGGCCGTGGCGCCGAGCGTGTACAGCGACCCGGCGTCGAAGTGCTCGTTGGCCGCGTCCACCACGGCCGGCCACATGCCGGGGAGCTTGCCCCTGTCCTGGGCGGCCGCGAGCAGCTCGCTGATGCGCTGCACGGCGTCGTGGTACTTGGGGTCGCCGGTGACGAGGCTGAGGCGCGTGAACTCGAGCGTCAGCGACGCGAGCTCGGCGAGGTACGCCGCCTCGGACGCCTGCTGCCGCGCGCCGCGCGCCGCCTCGTGGGGGTTCCATCGCGACACGGGCAGGTGGTTGGGCGTGTCGAAGGCCTTGTAGAGCATGTCGCCGAGGTTGTGCGCCTTGGCCAGCAGGCGCTCGTCGCCGCTGAGGTCGTACGCCGCCAGCAGCCCGCCCAGGAGGCGGATCGTCGTCTCGAACACGTTGACCGTCTTGTCCCGCGTCAGGAGGAAGTCGGCGTTGTCGGCCACGGCCGCCACCGCCTCGTCGAACTCGTCATCGAGGTCCATGATCCAGAGCGTGTCGAGCGCGTCCATCAGCGTGGCCCCCCATCCGCCGAAGGTGTCGCGCGCGTTGCCCGACACGGGGCCGACCTCGTCGCTGAGCCACGCGTGCTTCTTGTACGCCTTCCACGACTTGACGAACGAGTCCCGTATGTCCCGCTGCCGCGCCAGCCGCACCCTCTTCTGCTCGGCCGTCTCCGCCGCAAACCCCGTGGCCTGCACCGGCGGCAGCGCCTCCGCCGCCGCCGTGGGCAGCGGTCTGAACGTCGACACGGGGAAGTTGTGGCCGATCGTCCTCCAGAAGTAGTCCTTGTCGGGCTCGTACCCGCTCTTGCTCTCTCTCCGTTGGCCGCTCGCGTCGCCGTCTGTTGTGTCGTGCTGCCGGAGCCACCGGACCGTAAGCAGCACAAGGAGCGCCAGCAGCACGAGGGATGTCCTCCTCCGCCGGCCGAACCCCATCATGATGGCCGATGGAACATGTGGGGGGTGGAGGGGAGGGGAGGGGAGGGGAGGGGTGGAGGGGGGGGTGATAGGTGATGGATGGATGGATGGCCCGTCGTCGTCATGGACGGTTTGGACGGTTTCTGTCCAGAAGTTGTTGAGACACACACACTCAACCTTAATTCCTGATTGGCCCCCCCCCCCCTCCCTCCCTCCCGCGGGGCTCCACACAGTCTAGCAACGAAGCGAAGCAAAAGCTTGGCAATATAAAGAATGAACAGCAAAAAGCATCAAAACCACCACACCAACAATCACGCAACCTCAACTACCGTCCACATCAAATCACCCCCCACGCTCTGAATCTGCTCTCCGACAGCAAGCTGCCTCTTCAACGCTTCCCCCATGGGAGGCCAGTCAGTGGCTCTTCCCATTCCCAATCCCATGACGCAGCACCTCCTGTCGCCACTCTCCCCGTCAACCCGCTCGCCTACGGTCACAATCTTCCATCTCGCCAGCGCCATCTCCCCCCCTCCCTTGATGAAGCCCTGCGCGTGGTCGCCCAGCCGGACAACCATTCCACGCCGCCCTCCGTCCTCGTGTCTTAGCACGACACACGCCTGCTCCCCTTCCCTCTCCTCATCTTCTGCGCTCTCTTTGTCGCGCCACACCTCCTCGTAGTCCGCCTCGAGGCCCGTGGCGGGATTCACCATCCGCCCCCTCTCCAGCGTCGTCTCGTCTGGCAGGCGAAACGCGTCCGCCTTGTCAACCACCGCCTCGGGCGTATCCGTGCGCGAGTCGATCCAGTGCTCGAAGTGGCATCGGCGAATCGTCTCGCCATCAACGAGCACCGTCTCCGATGACGAGGTTCCCGCTATGGCCCAGTCCAGTTGCTCCTCGGGGAGTTGTAGCAGGTCTGTGTCTAATGGGGGGGGGGGGGGGGTGAGTTAATGAATAGAAAGAAATGGGCGTGTATTATACACACACACACACACACACACACATATATATATATATGTATGTATGTATGTATGTATGTATGTATGTATGTATGTATATATATATATGTGTGTGTGTGTGTGTGTGTATGTGAGTGTGTATGTGTGTGTGTATGTGCATGTGTATTCAAAACCAGCCAAACTCACCCTCAGAATCATCCTCGCCGCCCCCAATAATAATTCGTAAATCAACAAAACGTCCCTCAGGCGACGTCAGCACAATAGTAGAAGTCGTCTCGCCCGGGGGCTCAGGAACCCAGCGAATGGATTCGCGAATCGACACGCAGCCAACCATTTTGTCCTGTAATGATGAACGAGAAAAAAAAAAAAAAACAAGTTTGAGTTGGTGCACACTGGTGGTTACAGAGCGAGACCCGCCTTTGGCTTTGGTGAGTCAATCTTGCATTTGGATGCGGGGAAGGAGCGGAAATTGAAGAGGCCAAATAGACGCAGGGCGGTGAGGGTTTTTTTTTTTTTGTTTTTTTTTTTTTGTTTTGGTTTTTTTTTTTGGTGCGATATTAAATGGGCTTGTTGATTGACGCACGCTACGTCGTGGCGTGAGCCAATACTCCCCTATAAACTAGGAACCCGTTCTACAACGTGCGCCGCCGACGCCAACCGCCGCCACATGTCGTCAGATACGCACAGCACACACACACACAGAGATCACACACAACGCTCATACGCTTGGCGGCCATCAACAATCTCGGAGGGTGCTGTGCCACGTATTTTCGGGGGGGGGGGGGGGGGGGGGAAAAAAAAAAAAAAAGGAACCAA